>JBBBVT010000007.1:19451266-19463091 GCA_037177035.1 Craterocephalus eyresii
ATGTGCTTATTTTTATTCTTTATTTATTGGTTATTTCTACATAAATCTGTAATTCTGTTAGTGCTTAGAATGTATGGGTATATGGAGGCAGGAGCATGTCTTGCTCCAGATGCCAGAATTTTAATGCCCAAATAACTCCCATTATTTTAAACATGATCATTTTAACCCATATTTCCTTTACTGAGTGAGGTGAGAGAGACTCAATCTGAACCAATTATAGTCATTTTGGTCATTGGAGTTTAGTACTCTGGTGGGTTTTTGCTGCTTCATCCTTAGGAAAGAAGATCCCACTACAGTTGTACAACCAAATATAAGCTGATATAAATTGCATCTATGATTGCAAATAATTATACTTATCGTTTTCCTTTATAGTGCGGATGATATAAAACCATTATTTACTGTTTTCCTAAACTATTTAGTTTAGTTTTATGTTTTCTTTTGTGATGTTGAAATCTGATTCCAAGCAGCTGTCTTGGATTTTACATATTGCAGAGACGGACCTCCGCTGATATTGTCGTACGCCTGCTTGGAAGCAAATTTCCAGCTATTGTGACTCATTTTGTAGGAAAGACTTTTCACAATTGACTAAGTATGTGTCAAAATTGTTGACTTGTTTTTGTGTAGACATCTTAACTTGCCTTTCAAACAAACGACTGCTGCAATCCTGGCTCCTGTTAAGAGAACTGTGCTCAACATCTTATTTGCCAGAGCTGGAATCAGAAGCAAAACTGTCAGCATGGAAATGAGAAATGTGTTTTAATGGTCACTTTGTGAAGTGAGTTCAGGAGTTTCAGATGTGGCGCTGCTTCTTTGAACTGATTCATTTCTTTCTCTCTCTCTCTTTCTACATACCGTAGTCGACACAGAGAGAGAAATCAGGTTTGTCATGTAAGTGATGTTGCTGTATTTTATTATAGGTGATGGTTCATTAATGTATTTGGGGAATATATGCAACATATTCTAATGACAAGACTCCATTTTGCTGTTGATGTTATTGAGGGTTTGTAGTTTTGTTTAGTCTGATCAGTACATTCACTCATTTGTACACCTTTGATACGTTTGAAGTGTTTATTTGAAACCCTTTTCACGAAACTTCCAAAATTATTTAATGAGCCAAATTCTACTACTTAATAATTTTTTAATTATAAAGTCCGACAAGCTGTTTTTCTCATTAGGATTTTTGTAGCTGTAAATAGCCTTGTTGTTTAGATTTGTTATGAGAATCTGTAAAACGATTTTACGCAACAGCTTATCGTCACTCTCTCCTTTAAGCTATGTTGTTTTAAATCCTCTCTTTGAAGTGGTTTATGCTTGTTTTCTACCTTTTAGGTGTTTATTTAGTTTTGCTCTCTTAAAATAATAATAATAATAAGAAAAGATAAAGTTGGTCAATCATAATTCAGAGGTGGCTTTTATGCGTGTTCCTTAAAAGATTGCAAGGCTTGAATGCATGCACTGCTCATCTAGCATGCATACGTACATCCCAAACTATCCTTTTTTAACTTTTGCGTGCTCTGTGTTTGATAGCAGGTGCCTTTTGAAGTCGGCACTTTAGATAGGCCAATTAGCACGAGCAGGAGATGGAGAGGGGAGGTGGAGGTGGGTGAAATAAAAGCAGAATGAGCAGAGGGAAAGGCTGGGCTAGGAGGAGCGGTGGTGATTAATTTGATTCGGGAGAGAAAAGGGCCAGGAGCATATATAGTTATTAATCCTCATAATGGGAGGATCATTTTCATATTCCAATTCTCCAGCCTTTATACCATTCCCTCTTCTGTGTATTGCTATGTTTCTGTTCTCTCTTATAGTCTGTTGCCCTCATTTCTTTTATTTTATTTATTTATTTTGGGTGGTGATTCTCTCGCCCATAGGTGGCCCTTTTGTTTTCACTGTACAACACACCTACATATGTAACACCCTTTTCCTCTACTGCATTCACTTTGAATTATGAGCACATCTTTTGCAGGTGGGTTTGTGTGTGCTGCTGTGGTGAGGTATGTAGGCTGGTGTATGTGTTTGAGAAACTGATTGAGCTCAGCCACATTTAGAGACCAATTATAATGAGTCTTTTGATCTCCCTGTGTTCTGACAAAATCAATTTCCCTCTGTAAGTGTGATTGTGTTCTCTAGGTGTGTTCAGTTCTGTGTGAACACACATACCTATTCAGCTTTTTCTCTTTTTTTCCCTTTTTTCCTGCCTTCGGCCTACTCCATTGACTTCTCTTAATGAGCCACCGATCAGCATGAAAGTACATGCTATGTATGTGTGTTTGCACGAACGCTTGCCTAGGGCTTGATGAGGGCTGTAGTCCAATCAGTCAATGGGATGTGAGATTTTATATACCAGTAATATAAGACTAAGGCTTGGATAATAACAGTACAGTGTTGATTAGGTCATTTTGTCTTTTGTGAAGCTTTTGCAACTATTTTTGCAACTTTAATTCAAAGTCTTGCTAAGTTAAGGTAAAAATTTCCGTTAATCATTTAACTGAGGCATTCTCCTTTTCTTTCACCATTGTGTTTAAGTAATACTAAGTTCCACGACCTAGCTCACAAACTTCAAAAAGATCAAAATGAAACCCTAAATCTAAAATGGAAGAAACTTTTTTCACACAAACCACTCCATTTCTCTCATGTCCTGTCTCTTTTCTCCATCTATTCTGTTGTCTTCTTTCCTCTGAACATCATGTCCTCACATCTCTCTTGCAAAAGTTTATCAATTACATTTAAAGTAGTGTTCAGCACATCTCTCGGTTGTCAGTAGCAACATTCAATGAATGAGGTCATCCAATTTTTCATGTTTTGAACACAGTGACATGCTTGTCCGTCCGTCTGTCTGCCTTGAGTATCAGAGTTAACAAACTGAGACTGCTGGTGTTATTGTCAGTCCTATCAATTATTTTATTTTATTTTTTCTTTCAATAAAGCTCCCAGCAACTGTTTTTATTCCCAGTAGTGAACATTTTAATGTCAACTGGTCTATGCAACCATGTAACTTTTCACTTTAGTCTGAACTCATGAAGCTTTTTATTGTAGAATTTATTTAATGATCATATTTATAACTGCACATTTGAACCAAATGGGAAGCATAAGTTTTCAGATAGCAGGGAATTCCTGCTAATTATTACTTAAACCTCGCAGACTGATGGAAATTACTTAACCAAAAGCAACAGTGTCCACCAGCTCCACATTTTCTCCCCCTATACTTGGTGGCACCTGGATAGAGCCTGGTAGTTACAGGATAGTACTTACCAATCTGGTACTACCTGATGATATCTGCCTGCTGCTCCAAAGGACTTCAAAGTGACATATGTCTTGCCCTCTAGCAGCACATGTCCTTCTTTTCCACAGATCACCTCTGCCTCTGTGTTCTTATTAGTTTTCAAATGTTTAAGGAGGTTTATTGTCTTTCCACATATCAAGCTGTCCGTCATTAGTGGTTGTGGAGTTGAGATGTCGGCACTTCAAACTAATTGATCACTGATCAGTGAGTGAGCAGTCTCCTCTGTAGCGCACTGCTGGGGCGCGTTACTGTGATGTGCCGTATTTCACATATAACGGTAGGCGGAAGACGTAGTTCTTACCTTTCCTGATAGATTAGTTAATTTCCATTGTGTTGATGTTCATGTACATAATTATTATTGATAAGGAGATTTAGTTTTGCAATCCATTGTAGTAGTTGGTATGGAAAGAATTGATATTTCTTTATCAGTCTGCACATTATCGCTAATTATTCTTCTTTGATAATAACCCCAAAGCTTGGAAGCATTTTGCAGAAAGTTACAGAGGTCCAGACCTCTGTGTTATCAGTGGTAGCTACGACCTTGGTTCACCGCAGTCTGAATGCTGGAATGTTCTAAAAAATGTCAGCAGGATGGCTGCATGAAATATTGTCTTTGGGATTTTACCCTGTGGTTAGTCAAGAGGCACATTTCATAGACAATGTGTCAAGTAAAAATAATGCAGTTTAGTGTTTCTTTTTTTTCTTTACCTAATGGCCATATAGCCAGCGCTCTTGTTCTGACAGGCCTGATGTATAACTTGCAAGACATTTTGGAAAATTACTCTTAAGTGGAAAAAGTGGAAGACAGGGCTTTGAGTGACTAATCGAAGGCCAGTGCCTCATCTAGAGGGTGTTGCTTTTCCAATGCTGGATCGTCTCTAGATCAAACTTGACACATGTGTCTAAGCATTTATGTGTTAATTTGTTTATATGATTTTTGTATAGTTGTACGGAGTAAGGTCAGTTCAAATAAAACATCTACATGTAGACCTGCATGAATATTGAAGATCAGATTGGATAGATGCCTTATTCATTGCCACCTAAAGTTTTTATCTTTTTTAATCATATTTTCCCAGACTTAATACAAATCATTATTTTACTTATGAGAATTAACTACATTTCTGTACACAGCTGCAGATGAATATTCTAGGAAGTTTACTTACACATACACATAATTTGATTATTGCCTTACCCCATAAAGTATAATTGCTGTGGAAATTCCTCTCCAGCACATTCCGCAGATGCTCAGTGGGAATGTCAGGGATGTCTCCCTAAACCAATCTTCTACAATTTAGCCCAGTGATCCCCTCTTAGAATATGGCTGTCACATAATGGAAGACTCAAAGATCAACCGAAGGAAAAACTTGGTGGTTCAGTAATTCAGGTAGTGAATGGGACTTATTTTTTTGCCACATAACATTGTTAAACCTCAACCTTTCCAACTGAAGCAACCCAAGCTAAAATCACTGACTCCACTGGCTTCTATGGCAGCCACTAAGCATGATGGGTGCAGCACTTCTTCCACTGCCTTTCTTACCCTGATGGACCCATCACTCTGGAACAGAGTGAACCTGAACTTATCAGACCACATGACCTTTTTCTTTCAGAGCTGAATCTTCATGCCCTCAAGGAAATTGAAACCATCTTATTAGCCTCAGTGTTAAGTGGTTTTCTTAAAGCTACACAGCTGTTTAGTCCCAACACCTTGAGTTCGCTGCACATTGTGTAAGTGGAAATGCACTTGATTTCACTATTAAAATTCTCCTGACTTTTTTGTTAAAGAAGAAATTGCTATTATTCAAAGGTTTCTAATAATCTGTTGGAAAGTTCTTTATCTAGTTTTAGTACCTTAAGCTATAATTTTCCTTGTGTTTTTATGTAGACTAACAATTTGTCCCTTCTTAAACAGAGTATGATCACAGGATGGCTTTGAACATGCTATTTAAGGCATGAGAAGCTTTTGAATGCTTCTCTTAGGCATTGCCAGATTTTTTCAGATTTACTTTGTGAAGTCCAGGTGTTGACATCCTTTTGAAGTAGATAAAGATCTTCCATGTCATCTACTGTTTTTTGTTGTTTTTAACAGTTTCAAAACCATAATTTAAGCATCAGGCATCATTATTGAAGACATTTTGGAGCCTGAATTTAGCTGCAGTAATGGATCACATCTAAAGGACTACTTAGCTGTCGTCATAAGCTCCTATTCCTTAAAACTTTGTCATGAAGTCCCTGTTATAAGAGGCTGGTGTAAAGAAAAGAACCACCACAGCTTCTTTGCAGGTGTCACTAAGACAAAAAAATGGAAATTTGAAGCAAAAATCCAGTTTGCATTCTTGGTTATAAAAATGTTATTTTTGCTGTAACACTGAACATCTCGACACATTTGGAAATAGCCTTGTTTTTGGAGGCAGCCTCAAGTGGTCATTAAGGAACTGCAGCCCACAAAGAAATATTAATCTAAATCCACACGTTTTCTATTTCCCCACCAGTGCTTCTGTGCACTGTTACTGAATTAGTACCAACTGTGTGTATATGTGTTAATATGTGTGCCTGCATAGACTACAGTAATTCATACAGTAAATCATGATGTGTTCAGAATGGGATTGCAAAGGGAGAAGCAGGTTAATGTTCAGGTCAGAAACGCTGTATTAAAGCAGAGGAAAAATCCCACACATAGTAAAAAGAGAGAAGTTATATGTTTTGGATTAGCTGTTCGTCTCTTCTTATTTATATTTTATTCAAGCTACTTAGAGCTTTATTCCCTGCCTATTCTCCACACCTTTCTCCAGTTGTGGTCAAATAAGATAACTATGGGCCAGGTGTATAGATGAGGAATGATATAGCTATTTTGATGTTGCGATCTGTGAGCAGGAGACCAGAGTTGGAAGAAAGAACAGTCTTCTTCACTTTTGTCCCAGAGGGGAGTTATTTGGAGTTGTGTAAGAAGATCTGAAAGGACATGAGGGTGCAGTTCAGTCTTGTGTTTTTAATATTTTATAGTCATATATTTTGGGTTTTATGTAACTGTATTGTAAGAAAGCTAAGTTTCCCCCTGAGATGTGATTTTAGCGCTGGATCCTAGAGTTTTATATTGAAATACTGTTGGGAAGTTAGAAAACAAGGTAGTTCAAGGTCTGTGCATACAAAAAGGGCTCAGAGACTCTTGTTCAAACACTGTCTGAACAAAGCCAACATGGGATTTCAGCTTCCTTCTCTATTGAATATTCATATTGCCGTCTATTCTTTCAGGTGCAACCAAATCTGTACCGAGAAAGGACAAATAAAACTGAACGTAAACTGGCCTTTACTGTGTTTGATGGCAACCATTATTTTTCGATGTGGGAATTTTTCACTAGCTCGCATTTTTTAGTTAAAGCCTAAATCCTGCAGTCTAGACCTTTTTTTAAAAGTTGAGTTTTTCCGTGATTGCAATGACACATCGTACAAAATGAGGCTTTATCTCGACACATTGCATTGCTGCTGCCCAAGATTTTATAGCACAAGCTTTGTGCCCGCTTTCCCAGAACCGTCTTGTATACTCGCCAACTAAACCCCATCATACTTGGAACTGCATCACTTGAGGCTTTCCCAACCTGGAGGGAACCAACCACCATCACCTGGCAGGGGACCATTACCTGAGACAGTTGTGCAGACTTTCATTTTAACTGCTCAACTTTCAAGTACAAACCATCCAGTGCATGTGCAGGGTCTTGGGATGGTTGATTAGCGCTGCATAGCAGATGCTGTGATTCTGTCTCCTTTTATCAGACACACTCCTCCACTTGCTGCCATTGTAAAATCTTGTTTTAAAATGTTTTATATACAGAATACTTTAAAAGGCACCAATATCCTACATGAAGAATAAATTTAGGCTATCTCTTCAATATGTAGGTGTGACATGCAAATGAGAGATTTGATGTTTCTAGGATTTATATGGTATTGTGTATTTATGTGTATATTTAAGTGTTTATGTCTACCAGTGCTTAAGTTTAAATCCGAACTATACCTCTTAAGCCTTCGACAGTAGCGGTGCATTAGGCCGGCTTTGCTCGCTCTCTAAGCCTCGGCGTGTATCCTCAGTTCGGCAATAGCAAGCGTTCCCCCATTCACCATCTCTTCATGGTTACGGAACAGCCGCAAAACACTGTTTATTCATCAGGCCTTATCAGGTTCAAACACATCTGTGCATGCTCGCATTGGCTCTCAGTGCCAACTGCTAGCGCGCTCTCATATGCTCAGATAGAGGCATACACTTAGGCATACACATGTAAGCATCCTTATACACACACGCTCGGGCTTTTGTCCCACTCCTTCCCCTCGTTCCATTCCTCTCTTCATCCCTCCCTTGTTACATCTCTCTCTTCACTGTTTTACATGCAAATGAGCTAAGTGTGTTCATGCAGCAGCCTTACCACTGTGTGCCTAATCGCCTTGCTGCCTATTCTCTTTCCTGAAGATTATCCTGTTTTTAGACGGAATAGGCCCTCTTTGCTTCACTCGGCTCCTCTCCCAGCCAGCAAGTCAGTCATTCAGTTGGCCAGGCAAGCAGCCTGTCAGCGGCCCAATCTCCCATCCAATACCATTACCATTTAAATGTTCCCAGTGATATGACAGCCGAGCAGTAGCTGAGCGAACCTGTGAGTTTGTTTGTATGTGCTTGTAGCATGTTTTGTCATTTTTCCCTGTGTGTGTGTTTAACTGTGAGAATGGCTGACAAGTTGAAAAGCCTGTTGCAGATACTAAGTATCCCTAGTGTTTGTGATTCTGTCTGTCTTTATCATGGCTTAGAAGAAGAAAAAAAAACTTGAAGAAAAGAGGGAAGATGTTGGAATGGAGGCACATGTATGCACACCTACAATCCTTCCACCCACTCTTGTCTCATGGTTTGTGCCTCTTGGTCACAGCAGAATATTCTTTCCTCCCCCTCTTTATTCTCTTATATTTAGACTTTAGTGTGTGTGCACACTGATGTGCGCACACACTAAAACCTCTCTGAAGTGTCAAAGTGAAGGTGGAGGAGCTTTAATTTTGTCACTAATGAGTTGAGAAGGAACGGAAGTCATTATGATGCTGTATCTATGATTAGAAAGCATGGTTGTCATGAGAAAAGGGGAGATTGAGGACTAGAAATGATGAAAGAGTAGGTTGTTGTTGCATTATCTGATAAACGACAGGGACTCCTGCTTTGTTTACTTTATTTGCAGTATTAGCTACCTATCCCTAAGGGCAGAGACGTGCACACGCAAACACACGCGGGAGACTTGGCACACTTTGATGTCACTGATTACATGAGTTAAAAAAAAAAACTGGGGGTAAAGAGCAACAACTTCAAAGATGGAGTTAAGATATGAGCATTAACCCACTCTTCTTGTACTTCTACTCTTCTCTCTCCTGATCTCTCTTCTCTTATCTTCGCCTGATAGGGAGGTTCTTATGAAATAAAACAATGAATGATTGGGATTGGTTAGGAATGAAGATAAACCCAAGTGGTGAAATGAGAAAAAGAAAGATGGATGACAACGACGGAGGAATGTGAAAACGTTCTTAAAAAGTCTAATTTTCCCATCGCGGTTGGATTGTTTAACAGCAGCCTTAAGGCTTGAATCCAGCTAACTTGATGTTAGCTAGTGAGTTATTAGGGCGCTACAAGGCTATTAGACTGTTGTGTCGATGGCTCAGACCATGTCCACAGGGTTCTCACATAGCCACACTTATTAAAACAATCAATTCTGCACACACTTCTAAGGTCCTTGCTTTCTTGTTTATTCCTGGATACATGTGCATGGATTTTGTGCCTCATGAAGTTTTAGGTGAGTTCTGGGTGTGCTGGTAGCTTTTATTGCTATATATGTTGGTGCAACGTGGCCCTAAATGTCTGGCTATGGAGGCGGTGTGTAAAATGGATAACCCAGTGGCATTTACATCACATACCAATGGTATTTACAAGACTTGGTAGGCTAGGCCGCGCTGCACTTTCTGACCTTAATTTGCCACCAGTTACCATGTTACTGTGAGTGCAGACCTAAATATATGTTTATATGTCATGAATGTTTTGGCCAAGAGCATTGATGTGTATGCATGGCTTGTGTGTGTATGATTTTAGTGTGCATGTGTGTATGCAAAATGCTACCTGGTCTTTTATAGTTGGCTTGCTCCAGTGTCCTTGTGTTCATAACTGCCTGTTTGTGTGTTCTGCATGCTGAAGCTCTTGCTCCATTACTCCATTACATTTGTCATGTTCTGTAAGACGTCGTTCTACTTTCCCCGGGAGGCACCTTAATGTTTCACCATGCCATGCGGCACACAACACCGTACAACATAAAAGTGTACATCTACATCCTCTCCAACCCCCTCGTCGTCCCTCTTTCTATTCATCTAGCTCCCTGTCCTCGTCCTCATCCTCCCCCACATCACCCACTCACCCATCAGCACGCGCATATGCACGCCTAATCAGTGCGAGGAGCTCTCTAGATTAGCACTTGAGAAAACTCCCTAAAGACATTCCTTCATTTTGACCATTTTCAGGTACTTTCTTTCCTTCTCCCCGTCCACCTCCTCCTTCCTACCTTTGAATTTTTAACTTCCCTGCTGAATAAGAGATGCAGCGGTCCTCATGGGGAAAGGGGAAGTTGGAGGGAGGGCAAGGATTGAAGGAAGAGAGAAGGCGGGGGAGAAGGGAAAAGGTTGTCCCTAAATACGCTTTCACATTTATCCCCTAAAAACTCTACTCTGTATGCTCAATAATGCATGGCCATCATTCATTCCCTTCCCCCTCCTCTCATTCCCCTCTCTTCATCTCCTTCATCTTCCTCTCACTAGTTCCCCAAGCGCCCATCACTCCACCCAGCAAATTAACTACAGGGTGAAACTGAGACTGGCAAATCAGGGTGATGGTAGCAGGACGTTGGGGATAACGGCAAAAGAGAGTGTGAGAGAGAAAAAAGATGAGTCACTTGTCATAGACTGAATAGAGTTACTACTTAATGTATTGATCTGAGTGAGTGTGCTTTGAAGTTTCACCGTTTCAAAGGGACTGTAAAGCTTGACTGGCCTTCTAAATTGGAGTCGGACTTCATCTGAAACCTCAAGATTCGATCGTAGCTCGAATAAAGCTTGCTGGCTGCCTAAAACCCCATTAAATCTTTTAATCATTTCTCAGCTTGAATTCATTTTCAGAGACATCCCAATCCTCCACTAACCCCTGAGTCTTCCTGTTTCTTTGGGGCAAGAAAAAATTTCAGTGTGGACAGAGTGCAGCTTTCATGTGCGGTCAAGTCAAAAGGTAATCCTAAGGAGGTTTGGAAGAAGTCACATTTCACCTGAGGTTTAAGTTGAAAGCTGCAGCCTATGACAAACGTAAGCAGTACACACATTTTAAATGTGCACAGTTTTTCGTTCCGAGTTTGTGAGGCATAGAAGTATCTTCTCTGTCAGGGCTGTTTTCTATTGAGCAGAAAGTGGTGTTCAGAATTGTTATGCATGCTTGTGGCATCAGCAGCAACTCACGTCTGTTTGGATTTCTCCATGAGAGTTTTCAAGTCTGTTCTTGAAAGTTTTTCAAAAGTCCAGAGTTTGTACTGTCAAACTTTTACGTTGATTGTTGCACTGAGGATTCTTTTTCCTCTTGTTTTCTTTATTTGTTTTTTTTGGATCTTTTTTCCTTTGTTTAAAGGAAAATATTGGCATAGGACTCAATCCAAAAATATTTCAAATAATACTGACAAATGGTGAAATACAACTTAGACTAAAACTAAATATCGTCGGTTCTTCAGTGATTTTGAAGGGATGTACAGAGGCTGCATATGAAGACGGTTTTCTTCTCTGTTAAGTTTGCTTGAAGTAAATATCTAGAATTAAGGAGAATTGAAGTTACTAGAAGTACAGTTTGAACACCTTTCTGTGTCAAACTATAAAACATTCAGCGTTCCCTTTCTTTCAGGGGGTCGGGGGGAATATGGGTAGCACATGATGCAACACTTGAGCTTTTAGGTGAGAGAGTTGGTAAAATCTGTTTGTTGGTTTACTAGTAAGTTGGCTAACCCAAGAAAGATAAAAGCTTACTGCCACTGGGGGAAAGTGCAAAATTTTTGGGAGCTGGAATGATGACAAGTACGCTGCTTGATTGAAGCCAGTAGAAAGAAGCAAGCATGAAAGCCAACGCACTGTTTGCCAGGAGAGGGGGAAAAAAGAGAAACAAAAGCATACAGTGACAGATGAGGGGAGACGATTCACACCTGCATTCTGAAACTCTAAGACAGAATTTATCACTAGCTAGGTCTAATATTAGGATTAATTGCCAGTGTAATTCATTATATGTATTCTTCAGGGGTGATCTGACACAGACAACCTGCAGCGTGATTGAAAAACAGGTTTTTGTCAGACACCGATTGATGGGGACTAATCTTGGCTCAGTAGATGAGAAGACGAATGGGATTATTAAAGGTGGCATGAAGGAGAAAGGCCCAGAATGAATGCAAGCCATTAAAGGCAGTGGCAGAAGCAGGAACCTTGGCTCATTGAATTTATAAGTTGCTTTTGTAGCTAG
>JBBBVT010000007.1:19473263-19485797 GCA_037177035.1 Craterocephalus eyresii
TTCCGATCCGTGTTTTTTTGTTGGTATCGGCACCGATACCCGATACTGGTATCGGATCGGGACAGCCCTAGTGTGGATTGTACAGATCTGTAGCTCAGTTCCAGTTCTTAGTTTGTGCTCTATAATCATGGTTGACATTTACAGCCTGTACTGTGTGTTGTAATGGTTATATTAAGAATGAGTAAGGTGACATAAAATGATCTGTTAAACACAATCTCCCGATTCTATGAGATAAAACATTAGGAATGCCTTTTGTTTGTCTTTCTGCCTCCTTTCAACTCCAGTTCAAAGAATAGTTTCCCAGGTACAAGTGCTCATTTGTTGAAGCCCATTGGTTGATGACTGTACTATACTGGTCAGTTTTTTTAATGGTTTGATAGCAATAGGTCATTTTTTAGATAAAATAAACATTTTAGAAAAATGTTTTTTAATTACATTAATTAATCAAGGTCTGCTTTTTCATTAGTTTTTATAACTTTCCTGTTTTTTTCCTGAACTGAACATTCCTGAACATTAGATCATGATGTGCGTTTTACTTTAGACTTAATCGCCATTTTTGAATGATTTTGTGTTTGATATTGTGTTCATCTTATTTCGATTCTTATGTTGTATGTAAAGCGCTTTGAATTGTCTTGGACCTGAAAAGCGCTATATAAATAAACTTGCCTTGCCTTGCCTTGCCTTGCCTGTGTTCTGAAAAGCCGCTGGGCTCCTGTCCAAATCATGGTAAAAGGATGGGAAGGATTTTAAGTTGAAGGGATACACTTTTGCTGAAACGGAGTGAAACGGCAGTCAAGGTTGGCTCAAGGGCAACATTTTGCAGCCCGGCAGCGAATGTGTTAGTGCAACAGCACACAAATATACCTGCACACGTACACACACTCATATGAGGATTCACCCGCCTGACCTGGCAGATCCTTTTCCCTCCAGTGGGAGATGGGGAATATTTTTCCTGGTGATGTGTTGCTTCTTAGCATCAGAAAGATTGTATTCCCTCTTTGTGGAGGGAGCGCTGATGGGGAAGTGTCTCCATCACTACAACCCCACCTGCCTCATCTCGGATGATTCTTTTCTTCTCTTTTTTTCCTCACCTTCTTTCTCTCCTCTTGAGTTTTTTTTTTTCTATCTTTCTGTTGCTCCCTCTATCTTCTCCCCTCCCTGAGCTGACATTTGCTGTCAGGCAGCCTTATTATTTTGTTCTTCAGACTTCTGATTATAATTCTCCTGTACTTTTTCCTCACCGACTTTGTCACTCACCCTCTTTGTCTCTCCTCCTCTGTCCTTCCCACCGGCCCTCCCTCAGAAACATTTCAGTCTAATAATATTTCCTTTCTTGTACTCTTACTTTTTTCTGTTCTTTCTTTCCTGCATTAAGTTAAGCATTATTCAGTCTACCTCCCCCACAACCCCATCCTCCATTATGCCTTTCTCAGTTTGTCTCTCTCACTCTTGTGTTTTAAAAGGTCAGTTTCCTGTTTATTTATTTATTTTTTTGTGTACACTCCTGCTTTTATCCTTTTTCTTCCGTGCCATAAAGTTCTCTCTGAGGTGTTTGCAAAGATCGTGGTGTCTCTGGCTTTTAATTATACTCTGCGGGGCCCTTACAAGCGAATTGTCCACCTGCTGATTTGCACAGAGTAAGCAATGTAAGCTTCAGCCAGATTGTGAACCTTGATTATTTTCCATGTTCCTAGCCTGATGTAAAACCATTAATTCAAAAAGGAAGTTATTTTCCACAACTGCTACTCTTCAGATTGTTGGGCTGAGGCTGTAAGCAGATCTTTTGTCCACACTGAAGTCCACCAAAGAAGCTAAGAGTTTGTGAGACTGGACAGCAAAAGGAGAAAGAGGGTTGTCATGGTGATATGAATCCCTTGAGGGGATATTTCTACCCCTCATTTACTCTCCCCACAAGTCTGCATCTTATCCACATCACATTCTTCTTTTCCTCTCTCGCTCATTGGATCCCGCTGTCTATTTCTCACTATCCCCTTTTCCTTTCTCCGTCTGTCACTCCGCTCCCTGTTTGTTTATTGTCTTCCCATCTTTCTCAGGCTCTTTCCTCTTAATGTCTTTTTCTTTGTTTCCATCTTCCATCATGTTCCTCTGTCTCTCCTCTTTCTTCCGTCTCTGTGGTCCTCACCTCTTGTCCAGGCATCGAGGGAGGGAGAAGCAGAGGAGGGAAAGGAATGCTAATTTTTTCGCCACAGTGACGGCGAGCAGAAGGAGAGACTGAGAAAGAGAGAAAGAAAATGTCACTCGTCTGAGGAAATGAGATGGCCATTGCACTGTGTGCACGCGTGCGTCTGCGTGCCTCTCGACAGGAAAGATCAGGGTGACAGTCTGAGTGACATTTCGTGTATTTTCTCTCCGCCTCGCTCCCCTGCCGAGTAAATGATGTATATGTATATATGTGTGTGCATTTCTGCGTGCAGGAGGCAAATGGTAATAAATGTATGTAGTGTGTCAACAATTTATATTTTTTCTGTCATCTGGTGCTCAAGCCGTTTTCTGCCCTCTTTGTTTCTCAAGTCAATCATCTGTCTCTTACTTTTCCCTCATTCCAGCGGTCTCTCCTCACCCCTCACTCATGTCGGAAATGTAATCATGTTCAGGAGCTGAACTGAGGCAAAGACGGGGAGCTTGGTGGGAGGGAAGGAGGGGGTAAATGAGAGTTTGGAGCAAACGTGGGGAAGAGGAAGAAAAAGCCATTGGTATGTGTACCCAATTACCACTCCAGCCAGCCCAAAGTCACCTTCGCAGAGAATAGACGCATGCGCGCTCAAAATAGCTACTTCCACCCTGCCTCCTCTGCGTCTGCGAGTGTGTGTTGGTTACAGCGGTGATGAGGTAGACTGAATAATATCATGGCCTTCCTCTCGTCTGTCAGTACAAGGCTTATTATGAGTGTGTCATCTTGTAAGCGCGCGCATGTGTGTGAGGAAGAATGTGGGTGATTGTGTGTGTCCTGTGTCTGATTGCGGTGGCTGATTGAGTCCTAGCCCCGCAGATTTCAACCTAGGTCCTCATCTTCTGATTAGGTGTTGTGATGTGTGAAAGAGGAGGAAACTCTGTGTTCATGTGTGTGTGTGAGAGAGCTAACAGTTGGTCTCTTTCTGTTCTCTGCTCATTAATGTGTGTGGCAGGATTTGCCTGATCGGCCTTATGAGTAAATTCAGTATTTTATCTAAACAAAGTCTTTTTAAGCTGTTTTTTGTGAAAGGTTTCAATCTGATCTGCATCGGTGTTGAACAGTAAAATAACTTTAGAGTTTGGGTTTGTAGACAGTCAGGGTCCTTACAAGCAAAGCGGCGAACGTCTGTGTGTGTGCCCTTGTTAACTGTGGCCTCGTTCCGCCTTGCTTCTTAATTAAGAGACCGTAGGCCTCCCAGCACTGCCTGCTATCCCACACTCCACTGGGGCAGGGAAAGACGAGAACAGAACGAGAGGGAGAGTGCTGGAAAGACTTAAGACAGAGAGAGGACAGAAAAGCCATGCAACCAAAAATATTGAACTGAAAGAGTGATAGATTTAGAAAGGAGGAGAGGAAGGGGAAAACAAAAGAAGGATTACTTGAGAAGGAAAGCGAAGCTGATGTGTGAGAAAGTAATGGAAAGATTGAAAAAATGGGTTTAGAGGAATGAATAGTAGAGTGATGGAACATAAGGCCTGTACACAATCTCCATTTTCCCTGCTGAACCGATGCCACTTGTTTCCATTGCTGCCTCTGCATCAAACGTGCATGTGTGTGTGAGGTTTTCAAGCAGTAATCTGCTCCATCTTATTCTTTACTTTCCATCTGTGTAGGATCTTTCGCTCCATCGCTCCTCATCTCTCGCTATCACATCTGACTGATTCCTTGGGATTGGGCGTGTGTGCGGTTGTGTGCGTCTGTATCTGTGGTTAGATACATCCCTGTATGTCGGTGTACGCCTGCCTGAGTATCTTTGCTGTTCTCTCACCCTCTCTTGTCGGTGTGTGGTGAGATAGTGGGTTAAATTTTAATGGTGCTGCCATCTCTCAGTAGCTTCTGAAAAGGGCCAATGCAGACTGACACACTCACTGAGCCGTGAGAAAAGACAAGACATAGAGAGGAGCAATAGCTTGCCAAACATGCACACATGCTAGTCCACTGTATAAACAACAGGTAGAATCAGGAAAATGCTACTCCGTCTTTATTTTATTGTGTTTTCAGGAGGAGTCTGTTGGCTTCCTGTCAGGCAAATTTAATTGTTTTAAAACTTAACCTACAGACAGAGTTTTACCTGTTTTTTTTTTAAGGAGTAGCCTTACTGCAGCGGTAGAGAGCGGCCACTAGTGCTCTAAATAAAACCAGCTACATCCCGGTTATCCTGCAGGTTAGAAGAATCCTTAATTCATAACTTGATATTGATTTCGCAGAGACTTCATTTAGTCATAATGAGATATATTGACTCATAAAACACTGACTTTTTCCGTGAGTATGCTGTGTTCGCCATCAGTCATTTTTAATTACTGAAGACCTAGAAAAGCTCTCCATTACAGACATACAAGTCCCTCCAGGAATGCATTAGGTGAGGACAGAGGTCGGTCTGAACTCAGCCAAGCAAACATTTGTGCACATTCTCTGAGTGATATTGTGTGTAGTTTGTTGATTGTTTTCATTCGCCCAACCTCACATCGCTGTCTGATTGGCAACACGTCCCCTGATGGCTCACTAAGCACATGGAGGGATTAGGTGTGTGTTTTTGTGTAAACCTTGTTTTTGTTTGTGTCTCTGTGCATGTGTGTGTGGGTCTTTTTTGTCTAGCCCCAGCTACAGCCAATTCCTGAGAGAGGCCAGCAGACAGATGTTCTAGGAAAGGATTTTTGCCTTTCTCTCTCTGTTTAAATATCTATTTATCTAGTTTAGTATATCTTTGGTGGTTGGTTTTTTTTTTTCTTTTCTTTCTTTAGGGAGGGGGTTAAAACAGATTTTCACAAATTGGAAACCCTGCAGCATCCCTGCGGATGTATAATCAGACAGACTTTCCCCCAGGTTCCCACATAGAGTAGGAGGTTGCTAGATCGCGGTTGTCATCCCCTCCAGCTGCATAGTTACACTATGATCTTCTGTTTTTGATGTAGTTCAAATACCTACAGTAGTTTTCACAAAGTTTGTTTAATAAAGAGTTAGTTTCTCATTCATGAATGGAAAAAATCTGTTCAATGCATTCTCAGTAGTATGAATCTGAAAAAAAATTGCACTTGTTTTTTATTTCTTTAAGATAAAAAATATTTTCAATTGAATGTTGAGCTTTCTATTTCATGAAAGTATTGTGGATTTAACTTGGTTTAGATTTTGTATTTATATTACCCCTGTCAGTGTGTTGTCAGTCCTTGTAGAAAGTGAACAAAACATTTTTGTGGAACTTCTTTAAAAATGGTATTTTAAAAGTACCACTCCCAAATGACACTTGTCTGATTTTCCCCAAATGGGATCTTCTGTATCCCACTTTATCTTGTAATTGATTTGAGGGGAACTTGTGGCAAAGTAATTAGGATTTCATTTAGAAAGATCCACACCTCTTTATAGGAAGAGCCAAAACTCACACTCTTTTTTCTGGATTTTTCTTTTAAATCTAAAGTGTAAGAACCTCTATTATAAATGTGTGGTCCAGAAATGGATTCGGGCAACGGAGTGAAACCATTTCTACACATCTGAGTGTGGCCACGAGCTCAGTGGCCTCAGTAATTATGAGGAAGAAGTTTGGAATCACCAGGCCTCTTAATAAGAGTTAGCCTTCCAGCCAAAGTGAGCTACAGAGCCTCAGGCCTTTAGTTAAGGAGGTCACCAATAACTCAACTCTCGGTCTAGCAGCACTTCAGAAGTCCTCCGCATAGATTGGAGAACTTGCCAGAAGGACTACCATCTTTGCCGCACTTCATCATCAAGGCTTTTAGTGGCTAGATGGAAGCCACTCGTGGAAAAAAGACACACTTGACACTTGAAGTTTGCAAAATGATATTTAAAGGATTCTAAGAGCAAGAAGGGAAAGAGTCTCTGGTCTGAAGAGGTCTGAAGTGAATCCCTTCAAGCACTGTATCTGGCAAACACCAGGCACTGCTGATCTCCTGGCTAATAACGTCACAACAGTGAAGAGTCATCGTGGCACTGTAATGCCATGGGGGTGCTTGTTGGTTCATGGGGATTGCAGGAAAAGAAGAAAGCATCCCCATGCAGAGAGATCATTAGGGTAAAAGATGGAAATGTGAAATTAGTCTGTGTGTGACCTTTCGTCATGATAATGAACATATAGCCAAGGCAGAGCTAGAGGGGACTCATAACAAGATTATTCTTACGTCGGTCCCCTCATACCTAAGTATAAACCTCTGGAAAACATCTACATATACTTGAAAATGTCACTTTTTTACTCTCCCATCCTGCCTGATCCAATTCGAAAGGATCTCTATGTAATAATATGAGAAAGTCCAAGTGGGAGAAGCCTGTAAAGACGAAGTTAAAAGCAAAGAAAAAAAAGACTTGAAGTCCTAATTGCTGCTGAAGTGGCTTCTACAAAGTATTGAATTAAAAACATTCCGGCTTTGTATATGAATGAGACGTTTCAGATTTATAATGGATGAAAACACATTTAGAAAAACATGTCAATATGGGTTATTCAGTGGAGATAGATGGGCAGAAATGATAAGTCCATCAATATAAAATTAGGTCTACAAAGCAATTCATTGTGTAAAGATTGAAGCCTGACAACTTGGAATAAGCTGTATGCATTTGCTTGTGATAATCACAGGAATTGTTGCTCTTAATAATCTTTTTTTAATCCCCTTTTCTATTGACTGTATAATCCATGTCTTTTTCCTTCTACGTCTTTTCCACACTAACCATTCACATCTTGTTTTTCCCTTTTTCCTTTTCTCCACTCCCCCTCTCATTTCCTTGGTTTCATGTTAATATGTTGGCTGAAAAACCACCATGGCAAGCGCCAGAAAACAGCTCATCTTTTTGCTTCCAGACAGACACCCTAGTGTCTGTATATGTATGTGTCCCCTGCGGGTGATGGCTGACATAAAAAAAAAAAGAAAAAAAATTTAAAAAGGCAAAATTCCCCACTTCCTCCCATCTTCCATCCCTTGCTCAAGGGATAATCAGACCTCGCAAAACTGGCCCTTGTCGTCCTCCTTGCCACATTAGTGTGTTAGCATGTACATTAGTGTGTATGCATGCCCCTGTGTGTGTGTTTGTGCATGTGTGCCAATCTTTCCACCATGCGGTCAAGTCACAATTGCTAATCAGGCCTGTGAGCTTTGCCTGAAGAGACCAAGAGAAAGGGGAGGAAGGGTGGGCAAATGATTGAGTGCTTTCCTTTGTTTTCATCACTGAAGCAGAGATAAAGACGAGCGAAAGGATGGATGGTTGGAGACGAGAGGACAGAAACTGAGGGATTAACAGGATGAGTGTGCGCACCAGCACTGTGACGCGCTTTTAACTGTCCTCCATGGCATGACACTGTGTAGACCTCCATTTTCCTCTGTCCTCCTTTCATCTTTTTTTGCTTTGCATAAGTCAGAAATGCTTGTATTCATAAAGTGTCTCTATCACATATTCATGCTCTTTTTTTCCCTCTCCCTTTTTCTTGCTTCTTTTTGCTCCCACTCGCTCTCTGTCTGCTATCTTTCCATAAAGTAATAATGAATATTTGAGAGCTGACAGTAGTGCAGCACCTAATCCTTTTTGCCCAGGGCAAAGTGCGCCTCATGGGGTGCATGTGTGTTAGAGTTCATCTAACTTTTTAATTGAGATGGAAACCCAATTTTTAAGTTTTCATTTCTACTTCTCTCCTCATGTTAATGAGACTGTGTGCATGGCCGTGCATGTCATAGAATAGGTCAGGATGGACCGCACATTTGCCTGGTGGGGAATGCCAGCAGATCAGGAAGGCAGGTGTTATTGGATGTGGAGAAACATTCAGCTGTGGGGCTCCAGTCCAGACTCCTGGCATGATGAAGTATCCTTGAGCTTAAGGGAATGTAAACCCAATTTATCTAAAGGCAAAAAAAGAAAAGAAATTATCTGCAGTTCTTATTTTCTGGTCTTACTGGCTGTTTAGTGTGAGGAGTTATTAACCTAACACTCATAACTGTCTGTAAGAATAATAATCTCATCTGTCAGCCAAATGAACACTGATAATAATCCGATCTATAAATGTCATTGCATGCCATCTTCAGCCAGAAGAGCAGAGATGGTTGTTGATTGATACCAGCATAATAGCAAGTGGGGTTAATGATGTAATTCAGCCTGCTTTCCGTAGAGGGAGCTCTGTGCTGTGAAGGCCAGAGCAGCATCAAGGGCATTCACACTTTGAATAACAAACACCATAGCGCCACAGAGAAACTACTCACTCACTCAGTGACTCACTTAGTCAACCGGACGACAGCTGGTTTGTGAGTCTGAACAGTGAACCTTTGTGTTTCTGTGTTGTTTCTGTGCACCGCATTAAAGGCTCAGGTGTTGCAGGTGGCTGAAGGTCACTTCCTCATCATCTTTGTCCTTTAAACTTCTCTGTCTCTTATTTGTTTTCTCATGGTCTCAGTTTTCACACCTTTATTTGCTCTCACTCCGTTTGATTTGATTTCCTTCTCCTCTCTGCATTCTGTAGCTCTCCCACACTCCTCCCTCTCTCCTCCTTGTAATTAGCCGGTGTAATTGCTGTAGTAAATCTTTGCTGATGTCCCAAGGAGACTGGCTGATATAGGACTGATTTAATAAGCACACCATAGCAGCTCACCTCTCCCTCTGCGCACGTGTATGTGCACTGTGGGGCTGTGTGTCCTCTGTTATTTGCTATGGGGATTTATTGGCTGTTTGTGTGGTTTCAGCAAGTGCGAATTCGAGTTCAAGGTAATGCTTTGTCGATGAGTTGACTGTAGCGTACCTTATCAGCAATGCGGACGGCATACTCTGTGCTAGTGTATGTGTGTCTCATCAGTGATGCTGCTACGTGCCATGTGTGCGTCATCGCTGAAGACCTTCATGGCCAGAAGAGCAGAGAGAGGTCAGATTGGCCCTGAGAGAACAACACTACACACACTCACACATCCACACAAACGAGTCACTGACCACGCCATGCGCCTCTGTCAGCCCTACAGCATCACATATGCATAAATGCAAGCAATATGTTCTTCTTTTTAACCTTTTCTTTCCTTTCTTTGTCACCTACACAAAAGCAGAACTTTGGTAGGTGATTGGATAGAGCATAAGGTAATAAACCCTATAGGTGGAGGCGTTTGCCAGTCCTTCCATCCAGCTGCAGTACATGAGTTAGACCAGTGGAGGGCACTGTTACTCCACACATAAACAGTTGCCTCACTGAAGGGCCCTCACTTTATGCCTCCTTATTTCTTATCTCAATGAATTATTGCCTTGTAATAAGAATGTTTTGTAAATAATACAAATCTGATACATAATAGTTTTTTATCTAGATATTGGACATGTACTTTGCATGTGATAAACTGTAAAGGTCTATTGTTTGACAATTTAGCTGTTATACTCTGAAATATATTACAATTATTTTGTCCACATCCCATCTGAAAATTCAATTTAAGAATATTATTGATGAATGCAGATTGATGCCACTTTAACAGACACCCAGAACAATAATATGTTCAGTCTGAATTCAATCTGTTCAATGAAATATGCTTATACTGACTCAGTATTATCAATTTATTTAATTATTTAAGAACACTGATTGGAAAAAAAAATCTTTAAACTCTTATTCTAGTATTTCCACACATTGGAATGTGTAAAAGATTATTTTTATGTATTTCTACCTCAAAATTAAAATTTAAGATTTCCTGTGATGTTTTAGTTTAGTTTTTTGTTTTTTGTTAAATGACTATTACTTAGAGACAGTAGGTCAAATCTCATTACTGAGATTGAAACAACAATTCAGATTATTTTTTTATGGTTCATCTTTATATGAGTTCACTTTTTAGCTAATTTAATGTGACTAAATCTAAGTTTGTTCAGCCAAAATAATTTCAGGTGCAGTTACACTGTTCATGCTCCAGGGGAGCGCAAGTGAGCACAGTCCAAACCCCTCCCACAAACCCTCCCCCTGCATCCTGGCCCTCCCACATCCTGCCCCCGTCCCCCCTCCTCCCTGCCCCACCCTGCCATCTGGTTCTTTTCACACAATTGGAAGCGCACGCACATACACACACACACACACACACACACACACACACACACACAAGCACTCAGGAATCTTTTCTCCTCATTTCCTTTCACAGTGAAAAACAGGATGAAGGGACTCTTTCAGACTGGAGGTTACCGTGGAAACCCCCTTATTCTTCTTGTGTCAAACACTCTTACATTGTAACACACTCTCCTATATAGAGAATGACAGAATGTTGGACATTTAAAGTTTAAAGGGACCGAGGCAACAGCTGTCCTCCTGTCTGCCATAGTTTTCGCCTTCTGTTTACTTTGCACAAAGACCTTCACCCCCCCCCCCCGCCCCCCATTTCATTTTCTCCTTTCCTTATTCATTTTAGTACTAATAGTTTAGCACACTTCAAGTAAACTTTAGAAATCATAACCACAAGCTGTTTCTTTAAAGTTGTTCTAAAATACTTTGTTGATGTTGAAAGTTGGCAGAGAGAAAACGTGTGTGCGTGTAGTTCTTTCTGGAAAGCAAATTCAGCAGCTTTTTCCAAAGAACTATTCAGCCCAGAGATATTGATGTTGAAACTTAACTCCCCCTCCTGTGTTCCTCTTTAAACAAATCTCCAGCCTTGGAATGCTGAGTGGAAAAAGTTGATTTGAAGTTATATAAAGTTAATGTGTTATTCTCCTGTCCTGCCAGCAGAGGGCCTGTGGAAAACTCTACATGATACAAATATACAATGGAGCAGATCATCTGAAAGCTTTTAGTGGGTTAAAAATAAACTGCAGCCTTTCACAAACTGGGAGTGGTGAGGAGAGGTTGAATGAGCTGCATGAAAAGAGTAAAAGCTGTAGAAAAGACAGGACATGCTTTCCGAGGGACGCCTAAAAGCTTTCTTTAAGTTAAAACTGTAGTTCATTGTTTTCTTTTCTTTTCCACTTCTCCATTCCTAACCTGCCTCTCCTTTCCCCTCTTTCTGTTTCTCTTGTCTCATTTTAAGCCTGTCTAGCATCACTTCTTCCACCACACATTTTGTCCTTTTAAGGAGAGAGGGATTGAAAGAGGAAGGCAATAGGAGGGGGTGAAGGACACATTCAGGTCTGCTGACTGATAAACAGACTCCTCTTTGTACAGATGGATGCACGCACACACATTCGCACACATATATACTTGGTTACAGTACATATTGACAAAGACCTCAGCATGACTTGGCTCTCATGATTCTGATCCTTCACTCCCTCTCTTCTCTCTGCTGTTTGGGCTCCACTTAATTAAAAACAGAAGTCTGGGAAGGAAGAATTTCTTGTCATGACACAATCATATGTGCCTGAGTGCACGCACACACACACACGCCTGCTTTTTCCTCATCCCTCAGTGCCAAGCAGCTGTTGGGGAGACGAGGGGGAGGTGTTCCAGGAAAAGAGGATTGCGTGTGTCGGAGGGGTGTTATTTTTTTCCCCAATAAAAGAGCCTTCTCTATCTGGTCATATAACAAAAAGACATCTGGGACATTAAAATTTGTATTTTGAGACAGCATCGTTACACAAGCGTGTTTATGTGCTTTTGAATGGTTTTGTATGCGAGTCTGTCTAGTCACACGTGTGTTCTGCCTCTGTCATCTTTTCCTCCCCCACAATGACCATGTGGAACAACGTGCAATGCTCCATAGCCACCACTAGAGGTGCCATAGGCTCATAAATGAAAAGAGCAGGCTGAGCATGTGGGAACCACATAGCAGCCATTTTACAATCTGCACACCAGACCCCATTTTATGAATCAGCTATGATGTCAGCATCCCTACATCTGCTTCTATTGGCTGGAGCGCAGCTGGCACCGGAGCACTGTGCCTACACACATGCTACCTCGCTGGCTCTGTAGTTCTCTGAGACACACGCTGACCTCATGATATGAAGCCTCTACTAGGTCACTAGTCCTGTCCCACACTAACTGGATTGCTACTGAGAGATAATACCTTCTACTGTAGATTAGATATTCATCCATACTATATTATGTGTGCATCAGATACATGCACATGATTTTTAGGCTGTACTCTTATTCATGTGTAGGAAATAAGTGCTGAGGATGTCAGGTGAAGCATCAGTCTCCCTGTTTGTTGTTCTGTCTGTAGATGTATATTTGTTGAGGCATTTGCTGTCACCTCCTTTCTTCTTAAACTTGCAGCTGTGACTAGTTTTGTTTATTGTTTTTGCAAAGATGTTCCTGTTGCTTCCTGTCTGATTTCCTGATGGATTTTCCTACTCCTCATGTAGAGCAGCTGGCTTCCTGCTTTGGTTTCCTGCTTTCCTGCAGGAATGAGCAGCAAGCTGGAAACAATAGGGTTATTTATGGATATATGTATGTTATGCATATATATGATGCATTTATATAT
>JBBBVT010000007.1:19485832-19500702 GCA_037177035.1 Craterocephalus eyresii
GATGCATTTATATATATATATATATATATATATATATTATAAGGAAAATAATGAGCAGATTGTCCTTGTTACTGAGGGAAACAATGCCACTTAAGGCCTGCTGTCCACAGACGATCCGTTCTGTGTGTATGAGTAAAGCTGAAGATAGAGATGAGGCACTCATTAGGAGCATGTGCTCGTTAACAGACTGTCCAACTGGCTGGCGTCTCTCATCGGGACAAAGCACTGTTTGACTGGACATATGGACAGATCAGCGGATGAATGGATGAGTTGTTAGGCTGTTGTGGAGCATGCTTACAGTGCTGATGTTTGAATGAGACCATTTTAACTGGTCTAACAAATTGCCTAAAGCAAGTGAAGAGTGGGGCCACATATGGAGCCCAGAAGTCTGGGATTTGCGTGAATCTTGAAACTGAGAACAAATGTCACTACTAATGAAGCAGGTGTGAGTTGATGCCTTTCCAAAACACCTTATTGTTTTACAAGCCGTCTTGTTGTAGTTAAACTCATAATATTAGGCTGTCATTACGTTATGTCCTCACAAGAGAGAAGAAACAGGTGGGTTGCTCTGGACACCAATTGAGGACATAGAGAGGCTGATAAATGTCTTAGATTTAGATAAAACTTAGTCTGGAGACGAGAAAAGAAGGAAGAGGTCAAAATTCTGTTTATCATACATAAAGTGTTTTGATAAATACACTTGATGTGCTTTTTTTGGGAGGGATAGATAAATAGGCTGAAAACATTGTTTCTTTCCTGTAGTGGAAAATAAATACATTTCTATTTCTATAGCACTGCACATGGTATAAGTCGCAAAATGCTTCTCTCTCCCCTGGAAAATAGTTGGTATAGGGTCTGACCTTACATGACCCTGAATAGGGTATATTGTATGGAAAGTGTATGGAAGAATTAATTTGGCTTGAATCATGACATGTTAGGAAATTAGATATGAGTGGTTAAGATATTGACAGAAAATGGAGGATGTTTACTGTGACCTCTGACCTTATCCTCAAGGAATCAGCTAACCATTATATGGTCAAACTCATGTGATTGTTCATCTTTCGCTCTTGATTCTCATCTAGAACATGTCCACCCCCTCCTCCCAATCTGACACGTCCTTACAGTCACAAATGTGACCTTGTCAGAGCAGGTTAGTGTGAAATGGCTTCTGCTGTGTTTGTGTGTATGATAAAATTAAGTGTTAATGCACATGTGCAAGTTGGATGCAGTCTTAAAATGCCCGACAGTTAACAAATGTATTTCCATATTTATAAAGCCCCATGTTCAGCAGGGACAAGTTTTCCAGTCATTTCATGGTAGTTCAGTCTTACCCGGGGCTGCTGATACAACAATCCAACACCTCCGTGACATCACACAGTTGGCAAGAGTGAAAAAAAGTAAAGGTCGCGCCACGTCTGTCAGTGTTTATATCCATCATACTGGCCCTCAATCCATCTCTCCATGCTTTTCCATATTAGAGCCAACTGGTTTCACAGCTGTCCCCTGTTTTTAACATTATTTATTTTCCTTCTAAGTTTCCGACAGTTTCCCACATTTACAAAGGCTCCTTAAAATGACCAAAATATCCTTAACAAGGCCTCCCTTTCTCATCCAAGATTTCTTTTTTTGTCCTCTTCTTCAGCTAAAAAAGAGCAGGATGGTGGAGATGAAAAGAAGCAGGTGCAGAAGAAGAAGGCGAAGGAGCTGAAGGTTCTTGATGCAAAGTCTTCACAGAACCTCTGTAAGTCCATTTAACTGATAAGTATCAAACCAGTAACATTGAACTTATTTACTAAACTTGCTCATTGAAGTTTCATTAATTAGGATTTTGAAGTGATTTTCTATTGTTTGTTGGGTTTTGCTCACAGCCATTTTTCTGGGATCATTCCGTCTCCCATATGAAGAGATCAAAACAGCCATCCTGCAGGTCAACGAGAAGATCCTCATCGAGTCCATGGTTCAGGTACCGCATTCAGATCAACCTTATTGTTTATGTTAAAGGGTCTGCATTTAAATCAGTCCCTTTTTATTTTGACAGAATCAAGACTCTTGACAGATTTTTCTTTTTGCTTTGTCGTATAAATACTTTAACGTGTGGACTATACCTTGGAGCGCATGCAATCTAATATCCTTAGATTGCGTCAGTATTAAATATGTTTCTCTTTATGTCACATAGAACTTGGTGAAACAGCTTCCAGCACAAGAACAGCTGAATGTTCTTGGAGAGATGAAAGATGAATATGACGATTTGGCAGAGTCAGAACAGTTTGGAGTAGTGGTAAGAAGATTTAAACACACACACACACACACACAAAAACTCTTTACAATGAAAATAGGCTATTTAGACTTTCGGTTTTGAGTGTAATGGGAAAAAACACATGTTCCTAGAGCTCAAATGTAAGTGGACAAATCAATATTAACAAGAGGGAGGTTGACTCTACATGATAACATTTATAAAGATTAATGATCAATAACTCATTTAAGGAGGAGGTGAAATAAATGTTTTACACAGAAAAGTAATTCCCATTGAGTGATTAATATTCTGTTCTTTTTATAAAATAATCAGATTCTCTTCTGCTTATTGAAACTTTACAACAACTTAAGAGTAAGTTCTTAAGTTACTTTTGGTCTCTTAAGAATGACTCCTTGAACAAAAGCTTAACTTAAGCTTCAGCACAAGATTCCTGGGTTTATTATAGAACAGTACTTTTTTGTTAAACTGGAGCTAACTGTTTGATTTACCAGCTAACTGGGACTGAGCTGAGCCAGACTTTGCCGACAAACTGATGTGACTTCAAATGAGGTGTAGAAGATTCTTACATAGTTGGAGTGTGTTGGTGCATCAGACAGAGACTACTCTGTTCAACTGTTAAAGTGTGAAAAATTGATTAAATCCCCTTCACTCAATTACATATCTACACATAGACTCACATGGGTACTTTGTATAGCTAGGACCAGGAATGGCCTACAAATCCCCCATATCTTCTTTCTCCAGATGTCCAGTGTAAAGCGGCTGATGCCAAGGCTGCAGGCCATCCTGTTTAAGCTACAGTTTGAGGAACAGCTGAACAACATCAAACCAGATGTTGTGTCTGTAACAGCAGCTTGCGAGGAGCTCCAGAAAAGTGAGACCTTCTCCAAGCTGCTGCAGATCATCCTTCTTGTTGGGAACTACATGAACGCTGGCTCCCGCAACGGAATGGCATTTGGATTCTCTATATCATACCTGTGCAAGGTGAAATGTTATGTGACACAAATAAAACTAAATGAATGTGCAGGACAGGATTTTATTCAAGCAGAGGGATTCAGGCTTATATAACATGAAACATAGGCTATTATACTGTAACCGTGCTATAAATCTGCATTCATAGAAACTGCTAGTCAGAAGTGGAAAGCACAATGCAAGCAGACATTAAATGAGTTTGGCTGCCTTTTAAATCTTTAAAATCAATTATTCTTTCCATCACATCAGCTGCGTGACACCAAATCAGCTGATCTGAAGCAGACACTGCTCCATTTTCTTGCTGATGTGTGCCAGGAGCAATATCCCGATGTCATGAGCTTTCCAGACGAGCTCATTCATGTGGAAAAGGCCAGCAGAGGTATACGAGGCATCCAGTCCATACTTTAATCTGCATCTGTGCATAGTATTGTCCATCCATTATGCCTGGTTAAGCTTTACAGTCATGTTATTGTTACATGACGTTGCCTGGGATGGTGGCCTAAGCTATTTTTATTTCACCAAGTCAATATGACATTTGAAATTTTATCTTATATACAAACTGTTTTCCCAAGACAGGCTGTGGCTGCAGCTTATGACGAATGCTTACACAATAGAGCTACAATCTTTATAGAAATATACACAATATATGATGTTCATCACCGACTTATCTTAATATGCAATGTCATCTCTATCATTGTTATTATTTTTCTTGTCTTTTGCAGTTTCTGCAGAGACAATTCAGAAGAATCTAGAGGTGATGGCCCGCAACATCAAAAACTTGCAGAAAGACCTTGAAACTTTTCCTCCACCACAAAATGACAAAGACCTCTTTGCGGAAAAGATGTCCATATCCTCTTCATTTATGTGCTTCAATCATTGTTCTGTGATTGAAATGAGTTTGAAATGAAAATACAGAGACATTTTATCATGTTAAAAGATACATTATGGGTTCTATATGCCTTAACATTTTGTCTGCACAGTTTTGTGAGCACCGCCCAAGAACAGTACGAGAAGCTGAATTTGATGCACAAAAACATGGAGAGCCACTATGAGGAGCTGGGAAAATATTTTGTTTTTGACCCTCGAAAAATCGCAGTGGAGGAATTCTTTGGAGACCTCAACAACTTTAAAAACATGTTTCAGGTTTGTGCTTGTGTATTCATGTACTTGTGACTGAACAAAGTAAAGTGTGGTCATGTTTTCAGTATCTCGGATCAACACAAGTCTTTATACGAACAGGTGGAGTTAGGGAAGAATGTGTTGGATAAAAGGAAAAAGTCAAACCACAATCAGAAAAAGCACCTGACTGTATACCTGCTTGTTTTGACAGAATAATGACGAGCAGCTCTTTTGATATTGTCAGCTTATATATCAACTTTAAACACACCTGTGGGGCAGTGCAACCCTAACTTGTTTTGCCAGCCTTTGCTTTTAAAGTATTATGTTCACAGAAATGCATCACATCACATAAACCTGTTCTAATACAATAACTGCAAAACACCAGATTGTCCATAACTAAGTCAAGTTTAATTTCCAAACACTTTCTGATGTTTTTCCTTTTTTTTCACTTTTCATTTATCTGCAGCAAGCGGTGAAAGAAAATCAGAAGAGAAAGGAGGCTGAAGAAAAAATCAAGAGGGCGAAGCTGGCAAAAGAAAAAGCAGAGAAGGAGAAAGAAGAGAAACTCAAGAGGAACCAGCTTCTCGACATCAACGCAGGTTACGAATACTTTACCACATATGTTCACATGTGTGTGACTGATAGAGAGACACTCCACTTCTCACACTTGGTATTTCCCTCAGATTCCAGTTGGGGGCAGTCAGAGTCCACACTTGTGTGGAATATTTGTGTATGTGTGTGTGTTTGTGTGTGTGTAAAAGATCAGCCCATCAGTATTTATAGACCACAGTTAATCTAATGTTGATGACCTGTTTTAAACCGAGCAAGCAACAATGAATCTTTACACAAAGTGGGGATGAAGAAGAGGAGTGCAAGAAACAGCTTGACCTCTTTTCACGCTTCTGGAGTATCGGGGGTTTTATGTACAAAAGCAAACTGAGGAAAATCTTAGCTCTTTAATCTCTTTATCAGCAAATGCATATTTCCACTCCTCTGTTAGATGCGGTTACACTGAGAAGTGCTTGTAGCGTGTTGTCCCCTGCTACGTACACCCATGACCATTTTCTCGTACACACACAGTCAGCAATCAAATCCTGCCTTAGAGACACACATTTATGCACACATGCTTTTTTTCCCTTCTTTCAGACTGTGACCTACTTTCAGTGCATTCCTCTTCTGTATGGCTCGACTCGGGTTCTCCAGAGACTCTGCTGTTCCACAGCCCAAATTTTTGCAGCCTCTGTGCATTCCATGTTTGTTTGAGTTACAAATAACATTTTCTTGTTACCTTTTCTGTTTGCCTGTGTGTTAGAGAGAAACACAAAGTTGGCTCAAGTGTGTGTGTGCGTGTGTGCATGTGTGTGTGTCTGCTTTGTGAAACTTTGAAAAAGTCACTTTGGCATTTCTGCTTGTGGTACATGTTCCAGCTGGCATCTTCTCTCATCGCTTCCAGTATTTTTTTCTTTACCATCCTTCGTTTCTCTTTTCAAGTACACTTAAAAGACACTGAGGCCCCACTTGGGGTATTTTCTGTATCAAAAAGTTTGAAGCGCTGGTAGGAGAGAGTAGACAAAAAAGGTTAAATTTCATTTTCGGCCTATGGAAGCATGCATACATGGAACACAATAGTGCTTCAAAGATGACTGTGTGTGTTTGTAGGCAAGCTATCATTTACATACAGGTGGCATATTTGACTGCCCCTGCAGTCATTCAACACCCCTATTTGAATCCAACCACATACAAATCTGCCATAGACAGACCTGGTCTTTGTTCTGTATTTGTTTATAACCCTCATACTGAAGTCGTTAAACAAAGGTTGTTTTCAGCAGCTGGTTTTAACGTCCTCCTGGTTGCCTCCTTTTTTTTCTCTTTTCCCATCTCTCACCTGTGTATTTGACCTCTGCATACCCTTCCTATCTCATGAATTCACTGAATGTTTTTATCACTTCTTGTATCTGTAAATATCAAACCCCAGTTGTTTGCTAAACCCTGGAAAGGTCAATGTGTGTGTTTTCTATCTGTGGCCTTGTCATTCCAGTCAGACTCACTCACTGCACATGTTTTCAGCTTGTGATGAGTGTTACAGTGAATATCTTACCCTTCTGAAGGCCTTGAAGATTATTACTGATATTGCAGTTATCTAATCATTGCATGCTTTTGCTTTTTTTTTCTTTCATCAAACACTGCATTCAAAGCACTACTCTGCCTGCATTTTCTGATGCAATGCTCAAAACCTGACATTCACCATCTGTGCCTTAAGTAAGGTCTTTGCTTTAATTAAGCCTAGATACAGATTAATTCTGAAATGATGAATTAATTTCTGGCTTTCATAAGCCCAGCTATAAACAGTTACTATGTCTTAATTCTGCAGCTAGGTGTCAGTGGTGTCTGTAAAAGATTGTGCAAAGCTGTGCTCTCATCTTTGTGTTTAAGGGTGTGTACCATTGTGTGATTTTTAGCCCCTACAGATGCTGGTATGGGAACTGCCACTGGGAGTGCTCATGCTCCACTCAGAGATCAGATGTGAAGTAGTGTGGGGGAACGGAAGGGAAGGAGGAGAGTAGGGCAGCAGATGCTCTTCTGTGGATTAGACTGTGTTGTTGTCTTTCAGAAAGGAGGGGTAAGAGGAGGAGAGGAGAAAGGCACGGGTATAAGAGGATGAAATGGGATAAGCCTGGGTAGCCTGATGTCTCACACCAGGCAACTGAAAGAGGGATACATTTATGGCACATTAAAAAAATAAAAATCCTTTCATCACATGCCCACTATGTTACTCTTCTACATATTATCTTTCTGTGTTTGCCGTCTGTCCTCTTCTCTCAACATTTTCCTACCCATGTCGTCAGCTGTTATTGTGCGAACACCCGTTAGAGGTGCTACTGCTCCACACAAGACGCTGTCTTTGTGTGCACGTGAGTGCATGTGAGAGAGGTGTGTCTGTGTGTGCATTAAGGTAGATCAGATCCAGATAGACAGCTTTAAAAGCTCACCATCTAATGCTATTGCACTAATTAATCCATCTTATCTTCTTAGTTGTGTGAGGCGGTACTTTGCTGTTTGCATCATGCACTATAGTATTTGTGTGGGTGAAGCAGGTGTGCATGTGTCATCTACTCTGCTCTGAGTCAAATTTAGCCATTACAACTTTTTAGGAAGCTTCAGTATTGATTGTTTGTGAAAACTTAACTATATGGAGTCATCTAAAATGCCTTAGTCCTTCGTCCGATTCTAAAGTTTTACAAATCTTTTCATGACCAAAGATTACCTTGTCCTGACCTGGTTTTAGAATTAGGTCAGTACAACCTCAGATGACCACTCCACATCATGTATTGCACCATATACTGTAACTTTTTACAGAAACTTAACTAAAATACCAATGTGTGAAAAACTGAATACACCTCCTATTTCAGTAGCTTGTAGATGGCTTTAAGTGCAACATTTTAATAATCTAACTGAGACTTGTGAAGCTAAAATATATGGCGATTCCTGACTTATCTGTTTATGTTAGGGTTTAACTTGTTTTATCTGTAATTTATGTACCTGACTTTAATTTGTATATATGAGAGTATCAACAATTGAACTTTAACTGATGTCTTTCCTCCTTGGCATTGTGTTAACATAAACCTGACAGAACTGCTTTTATAGAAGGGTTAACACTTCAGGATGATCAGTTAATGTTTTGCACTTGGTTAGCAGTACCCGGGTGCTGCAGTACATATACATCTTAATTCCTGTGGAAGCAGTGAGGGTTCACTTAGTTTTTCTCACACTCTGTAGTAAAGCCATTTAAATGACTGAGCAGCACATGATCTCCTACAATTTAGTGAGGCCAGGAATGTTCTTTCCACTGCAGCCTTGTTATTACTCAATAACAAATCAAACTTTGTAAAACTTTGTTTTGCCTCAGATGGCTTGTGTAAGGCTTTGTTTAATGATGTTGCCATCGGCCACAACTACACAAAATCACCACTGAGCATTTTGTGTAGTACTAAAGACAGCATGGGCCCTGAGGCCTTCCAATTTTAGTTGGGGTTTCCCTCTGACTATAATAAGCAAGTTAAGGTCATTCATTGTTTGATACCTCTACTACCTCCAGTTCATTTTCACAAATAGGTCTGTGTGTTTGTGTGTTTGTGTGCTTCCACCAGTGTTTTAAGCCAACCATGTGATTAGTGTAAGTGGAAAAACGCCAGATGTGCTTTCCCGGAAGAAGAAAAGCATGGCTTTTGATCATTCTACGTCTATTTGTGCAGTTCCAGTATGTGGACATTGAGGGGTTTGTATGAGCCATGGAAGGCTAGGGGAGTGTGTGTGAGACTTTCTCAGACACAACAGGCGAGAACACGAACCATCTGCTTCATGGCTTACTACAGGATTAAATATAGTGTGTATGTGCACGCGTGCATGAGCAGAGCATGCGCTGTGTTTGTGTTTGGGGGTTGGGGAGGTGATGACATAAACCTTTAACCCCCAGGCCTACTGCCCTCTTCCCACACCCCCCCCTCACTCCTTATTCAGGTTAAAAAAGAAATAATTAAAACCATCTGCCTGCATGCTGAGCTGTGCCACTGAATGCTGCCCACCATGTTGTCATGACTGCACTCAGTTTTACCCCACGTCCCTGTTTATGGCCATCAGTCTCTGAGGCTGTGCAGAGAATCTGCATGTAAACAAACACACAGACATCACCCAAACACACTGTCCACAGACTCCAGATTAATTTCCAGTCAGTATTTATTTAAATGTAATCTTCAATTACACATCTATTTTATCCTGTTTGTGTGGATTTGGTTTCAGAGGGTGTGTCTTTCCAGAGTGTATGTCTGTGTGTTTTAAAGGTTATCACCCTCAAACTGCACTGTGTACTCTTTAGCAGTGACAGTAGCTTAAATGGGTCACAGCCAATCTGGGTTAATGCAGTAAAATTGTCAACATGACCACGTGTGTGGTAAATATCCCCGCCTCCTGCATGTGTGTTAGCCAATCAGAAACAAGAATTGCAACAGAATTTACTTAAAATTTGGAAAAGGAAATGGAAACCGTTTATGTGGAAGAGCCCTTATGTCCTGATTAATGACAACAGGGTGATATATATGGTAACAACATGGTGTGTGTGTGTGTGTGTGTGTTTTCATGTTTTAAATGTGATGTTGTTACACTGCTGATGTCATGTTTTGATTCATTTTTACAGAGGGTGATGAAACTGGTATCATGGATGGCCTGTTGGAGGCACTGCAGTCTGGCGCTGCTTTCAGAAGAAAGAGAGGACCCCGGCAAGCAGGTACTTAGACACAAACAGAGCAGTAAATCTTCATATAACACACAAATGTTTTAAAGTTTCCTGTCCTTATTGATTTACACATTTCCGCATCTTTGCTCACACTGTAATGCTTTCCAGACAGAAGCACATGTGGCCTATGAAACTTATTTGTTTTTGTCTGTCTCTGTGTTTTCAACAACACATAACAGATTTATTTATGATCCTTCTCTTTGGTGCATGTCTCAGAGGCAATGAGCTGTGGCTTTATTTTTTGGGACATGTTTACAGGGAGCAGAGCCAATACCATCAAAGACTTGTACAACGACAAAAGGGAGAGGGTGGCATGAGTGGGTGTGGACAGTAAGATATTTAGAGCTACAACTGATCAGGGTGTGGTTGTGGAATATGAAAATTAGGAGGAATTTGAATGTCAAAGAATGAGCCTGTGTGGGCAGAAAATTAACAAGGGAGCTCAGTGAGTTAACAGTGTGTATAATATTACACAAATGGTTACAGAATTGTTTATTTATATTAAAAAATAACTTTTCCTTGCAGTGAAAAGTAGCACAGTATTGATATACTTAAGAGTTAAGGTAGTAGAAAAGTTGAGAAAATGTCTTAAACTTCCAGTTGCAGTTAGATGTGTATAGCTCAACATAACATTTTTGGGGTTATTTTTTTCTTTAGAAAGGGAGGGAATTAGACATGTTTGAACTATTTCAAAACATGTTTATAATTGTTCTTTAACATATGCCATCCCAATCCATCAAAGTAGCCTCTCTACAACATTTATAGATTTAACGAAATCTAAGGTCAGGCTTTTCCATGAGCATGTATATTGTCACAATTATAAAGTAAAAAAACCTTTGATATTATAATTATTTATCTAGTAGCCATTTAAGAACACAATATAAGTTGTGTTTTTCTTATTACAGACTTAATATACCTATTATTCTGTAATATATGACTACCTGCCTGTTATAAGTAAATAGAAACAGTCTAGTGTTCTGTTTTGATTCCTATTCTCTGTCCCACAATCACAGCCACTTCAATTATCTTTTTTTTTTTGTATTTTCTTTACTCATGTACAGTATAACATGTTTTGAAATTAAAAAGATCTTTCAGAAAACCATGCTAACAAAAGTAAGACTGAGACCTGTCGGGACACTAACTTTGTAACATGATTCTTATTGTTAGGCAGCACATGTGTAGCCATGCTAGATGAAAAGTGTTCAGTGCCCATTAACTGGGAGAAAGAAAACAAGAAAGACCGCATGTGTGTGTATTCACTTGCACTCTTGTGTGTGTTCTGCATTTGCACATAAGAAAGGTTGTGAAAGAGTGAATGTAACCCAATCCCTCCCCCAATATAAACCAGATGTGAAGCTGGGCTCCAGAGTGGAGGCGCTCTGAAACAGAGGGTAGACTGCAGACTTTTCTTTCTTTTTTTAAAATCTGTTTTCCCCCTTTTATCTTTCACTTTGTATTTATAATCAATTTAAAAAGCTTATTTGGTGTTATTTTGCAACATTACCTGTTGATCTGGCCCCCAAGTCGTCCTTTAACTGTTGCTGAGGCATAATGTGAGTAGAGTAAACTCTTAAAAAAGGAACAACTCAGGCTCATCGCTACTAAACTGACTAAGATGGTATTGAGGGCGGAACAGGAGGGAAAAGCGAAAGAAGGGAAGAAAGAGTGAGGCCCACTGTGGGGCTCACTCAGTCATCCATATTACTATTTGGCCACCTCACACTCCTAACAGGAAATACCTGATCATGTGTGAGAGAAAGAAGGAGAAATGGTTTCCCTCCCTACACATACTTGAATGTAGTAGGAAAGAGCACGAAAATGTAATGTATCACCCCCCCCAACACACACACACACACACATACACACTAAATGCCTCCTCCTCATCTCTGTTGGTCTGTTGCCAAAGTTCAGGGATTTCTGTGGTGATTGTGAAAGCTCTGAAGACATGTAAGGGATTTTTTGGCCCTCATTGTTAGAAGTTCACATTTTTCTTCTATGGAGTCTTGACACTTTTCACTTATTCCTGTTGTTTATTAGGCTTAGTGCTTCATCCACATAGCAATGGGCTGTTTTGTTTGTGTATATTCATCCATGTTTGACTGGATGCTTCTCTCCAAAGTCTTTATTTACTGGAGTAAGAGGAGGTGAATCCTGACTCAGACTAAATACACATCTACACCACCAGTACTACAAGCAGGCTCTATTAACGGCTGAAAACTGTCATGTAGTCTGATCCTGTACATATGAAGGTTTTATTAAAGCTGACTTACATAAGCTCAAGAATTGTTATTTAATGGAAGTGATAGGAAAGTATGTTTCCGAGGTTAAGCCATCACAAGTGGGAAAATTCATTAAGAAATATTTTTGGTCAGACAAGATTTCTCATCTTTTCCAACCCCTGTTGTTGTGGTTTGTAATATACCAGTCACCTGGGGTGTGTTAACCAGATTACAATCTCCAAACATCATGAATGTTTTCCTTGCAATTTTAACTGCCAGTAGTTTTCCTCTTGATATGTCTTGCAATCATAAGATGTCACTTAATGAGTTGCAAAATACTAATGGATTAATTAATCAGATTGACACAAGTGTAGTTTTAGCTGCCATTAATACAACCTAATTTCCAGATATGTTTTTTTTTAAAGGCAATGTCAATTTTAGTCCCTTTTGAACCTATAATAAAACAAGAACAGAGGGAATTATTTTTAGTGTCCTTATTGAGAAATGGGTAGCAACTCAACAGCTTTTTTTAAGTTGATGCGTTAAAAAAAGCTGTTGAGTTGCTACCCATTTCTCATTAACGACACTAAAAATAATTTACCTTGCTGGTAAAACAGTGAATATTCTGACTGACATACTTATATTACATCATCAGTTGTAGTAGCTGCAGTCGCTACTGCTCATGCTGACCGCTGTCTGCTGCTGAAATCACCTACCATGGGGATATAAATCTAGATCACTGCTTCACTGATCTTATATGAATTATCATTTACTGACATCACATGAAAACTCAGGTTCCTGTCCAACATTAAAGTTTGTATTGCCTCATGACAAATGAAATTGTTACAGGAAAAAATGTCTGGATGAGTTGAAAAAGATTAACAAGGTTTATTAAAGATGCGGAGAGAAGTAAAAATAGAGTAGGCAATAGCAATTGAAGACCACAAGGTCAGAGAGAGATCCTTTTTAAAACAAATCTTTGGGTATGCTGACTCCAGTATGGTGATAAGTGGTGGTGTTCCAGGGATAAGTTGAGATATAGTTGTCTTCCATCTGGCCTGGTTCAGTTCCTTCTTGGGGTCAAGTTGGCTCCCAAGTAGCTCTCATTTGTAGATTCAGATGGCATAACACAAATATAGAGATTGATGATGGTGTTCATGCTAAGAGGTGACGCATTTCAGAGTTATTGGTATGAGCTCATCAGAGAGGGAAGATATCTGAAATGTCCTCCACAAAACTGAAGTAAGAAGGACTGACATTCATAAAAATGTTAATGCTGGGAAATCATGGGTCATATCATTGATGTGGATTGTATTTTGATGCAAACCTACCTTAAAACTGTACCAAACCATGTTTAACCCTTCTTGGTAATGGAATTCCCTGATTTCCATGGCTCCTCTCAGTAAGTCAGTGCATACTGCAGTTCTATAAAACCTGTTCAGGAACTGAGTTCAGGGTGTCAATGGCCTCAAGTCCACAGAAATCTACTAGATAAGCATCTGTAGAATGTGCTATAAAATTGCCCCACCTTTTAGCATCATAACTGTGAGATTCAAAGCCATTATTAGAATTTGAATCAGAACAGTGCAAAATATAACATCTCCAAGTCCTTTGAAGATTTTCTCACAAGTATGAAGGAACCAGCCCACCAAGACCAAAGACAGCCGATGTGTTTTCCTGCATAAATATAAAGATGGTTAGCCAGTTTTGGCATACGGAGTACAGCGGGAAGGAAATTGATCCCAGTTGTGAACATCAAAGCACAGTGACACATGGAGTTTAAAAGATTGTACATGTTTGTTTGAAGCCCCCATATAAAATCCATCACCATAATTAAGGAGATCCAAAAACAGTTGCCGACACCAGACATTTCCTCACACTGAATAAGAAACGGGATCCATTTCTGAGATGTTTAAATGTGTTTAACCTGTGTTTAAATACCAGGTTTTCAGCCCGTTTGATTGTTAAATTTTAGTCTATAAGAAAACTCAAGTAGTGTAGCTGTCCAGTGTGGCCATTGGTCATTCACTTGAAGTTGAAACAACATGAATTTAGATGCTAGATTTAAATGCTTAAAAAATATCTAACATTATGTATATAGAAGCATATTAGTCTGTGAATTTTTACTCTGCATCCTTTACATGAAAATAAAATAAAACAACTTTTGTTTTAGTCACTGTTTATTGTGAGTGTATTTTGCAGTTATTGGCACAAAATATACTTCAAATGTGAAATGTGAGAAAACATTGTCTTATCTCTTTGTGGTTAAGGTGTGGAAATGTTCATGAGTAATTATAGAGATTTTAGGATAGAAAAAGGGGCTACCTATTTGGGCTGTAACGATACCTAAAAAAGTATCAATCGCAATACTCTGAACTTATTTGTGTCATGGTGAGTGGATGGGGTTTCGCGAGATGCGCGATACCATTGCTTGACCACCACCTTAACATTAATTTGTGTAATTTTTCCCAATTTAATAACAGCTCCACCGTATGATTGTACATTTTAAATCATTTCAGTACAGTACTTTGTTTTAAGTCATATGGAGTTTGGTCCTGATGAGATCACATACACATTTAACTCATGGTGCAGCAAGGACAGTACAAGCGGAGCCCCAAAGCATGCTGGGAAATATTCAAACGCACCCATGCCGGGACCAATCGTTGTAACAGCTTTAGGTGGGCGGGCCGACCTGTGGGCCAATCAGAAAACAGCACCACTGCGTTGCGTCGGGCGTTGCACCCGGTTGCACGGCCCGACGTCCTAATCTGATGCACTCGGCAAAAATAAACCAACGGACACTACAGTAAATCAATTGTCTTAATAGAAAGTGGTAACTTATAGTCGTGTTTTTTGGCTGTACATTCCAGTCAGACAGCAAAGAAACACATGGAGTATTATTCAAAATCATGGGACAATGCCATAAGTTGTCGGATGAAACCAGGCGCTTTTGGTTAGCAGCAAAGCTAAACCAAGATCTACGTGGATAAATCTGGACATCCACATTTGTGCGTTATGT
>JBBBVT010000007.1:19500802-19518613 GCA_037177035.1 Craterocephalus eyresii
AGTTCATTAAAACTCCCACTAGCTTGGAATAAAAACAAGTTAAAACATGCAAGTAAAAATGAATAAAAACACACTAACACCACGCTAAAACCGAGCTAGTGGGACACAGTCCAGTTCTGGCAGCACCTGCTCTTTCACCTTGTGACATATACATGTAGTATTAATCCCTACTTGATAAATTTGTCCGGTAACAAATAGCAGCCAGACAATCATTCTGCTGCTAAGATGCTCAACAAGACAGGTGGAAAAAAAAAAATTGTTTTGTGTATCGAATCGTGGGTCAAATATCGTGATACGAATCGAATCGTGAGTTGAAGTATCGTTACAGCCCTACTACCCATATATTTCAATATATTTTTAAAGCGTTATCGTTTGGCATTATGCTGTTTACATTTTATAACATAAGCAACATAATATGCACATCGCAGTTAGTTTAATTTTTGGTCAGGGGAACCACTAATTATTATTGTGTATAGAATGGTCTTGTGCCCTCTGCTTATTTCGTCTCCTCGCAGCTGCAGTTACTGCAAACGTCACAACAGAGTTAAAAGACCCCCGTGGACCTATTGAGCATGTTGTCATGCTCATTGTGTCGCAGCACAGGGACTGAATGGGTTGCCACGAGGCTGTTGAGCCTTTATACCCCCTCACCTTTGACCTGTACCTCAGCTCACTTTGTGTGCATTTGTTGTGTGGAACGAGCAGACTGCTCAGCTGTCCTACCCTCCGTCTGTCTGCCACCACCCTCTTAAACACGTAGACACAAAGCACACACTCCAGATGCTCGCATGCCAATACAAAGGCACGCATGGATGTTTGCATACCAATACATGCAATCAAACAAGCATAATTTATAATTTATTCCAGAGGAAAAACCTGAATGCAACACCGTCACAGTTTGGCTCCAAATGTGTCACTTTAGATATGTTTGACTTGCATCTTGGCAACATTGGACTAATTATATGTTCGTATCAGTGGAGGAATGACGTACCTAAACACACACTATAGATCCATCTGCTGGGTCATGGCCCCTTAATGGTTCAGCCAATCACAGAAGCAGCTAGCTGAGAAAGCACCAATCACAACAGAGAGATGGGGATAAAGAGCATAGCAACAATAGAGGCACACGCTGGCTCTGCAGACAGTCTGCTCAGAGAAACAACAAAGCATTACTAAGGAATTTTGCTCTCATGGATGTTCAGACACCAAACACAGATGCACAAGAGGATTTCATTCAGTCGAAGTGAAGACTTCACTGAAACAGTGATGGACTCGCATTCACCCACTGACTTCAATGTGTTTGATGAATCCACGAATGACGGAAAATCCATCCTTTTACATCAGTAGAATCCCACAGACACCAGCCAGTAGTGGTGCTAGATGACGTCACCCTTTCCCACAGTCCTCTGCTGTAAGGGGGCAGTGTTTTACCCGCTGCGGCCTGAGGAGGGCGATATGAGTCCCTGCTATGATGGACATGCTTTGAGCTTCAGCCTCCTACAAATACTACATCATCTCAGCCACGGCCCCGTCATGTTGTCATGTGACTGTAGATTTGCTACCGACTGTGTCTGGCACACAAAGAGCGTACAGACAGCTGCTCATCTGTCACTAACATGCACATCTCATGTTCATTAGCTTTTATCAGGGTAGCATCTGTGATGAGAAAGGAAGTGGCACATACCTCTACAAAGCCACAGATTACCTTGTAACCTCACATGTTTGTTTAATTCCTCCCTCTCTTTTTTCTTATTTTCCCCCCTTTTATGAGGCCAACAGTTTATACTGTACACAGAGCTTTCTTTCCCTCTTCAGGTAGTCATTATTTAGTCTCCAGGAGTGTAATGTGTTACAGGTGATCTTTGTACTACACAGACTACAGTTCCACTGATCACCGTACAGTGTAGGTACACAGTCTTTCATCATTTTCCCAGTGCTGCAGCCACCCAGTTTCATGCCAAGTGCATGGGTCATTTAGTCAACATCAGAGGTAGTAATAGTTTAGGACATTCATGCTTAGATTAGATGCAACATGAACTGAAGCGGTTTCTGTGCTGCAGTTTAACAAAGCTGGAGTCATATTTGAAGGATCAGAGAGGCAGAGTTATCCAGACTTTCAGTCCCATGTGCGAGCGAGATCCAGAACTGCTTGGTGTTAAATTTCACCAGTAGCATTATTCTCTTAAGCTTTAGAGAGCTTCTTCCGGAGACATGTGATATATTTAACCACTGATTTAACAGGCTGAGTATTAAGGGAGTTTCTCTGACATTTTGGGTTGCCATCTCATCAAATTTTCTTGGTCTTCTTGTAACACTACATAGTAGGAAAGAAGTGCCTGTCCTTTTTTAATGACCACCTGTTGGAGATTCTGTCTTCCAGCACAATTCACACCTTAAAGGGTTCAAAACAGGCACAAAAACAGGATTATACATACATATTGGCTTATAAGTCTTCACATTGTCAACCATTTCTGACATGTTTTGGAGCAGATAGCAAAGTGCTGATCCCTTCCCCAGTCATTTCTGAAACAGCTGGAAAAGCTCTGCGTCTGGAACGGATTAAAATTCTGTCACTTTCCGAAACATATACGATTCAGTTCTTAAAGCCATTTTGAAGTATTTATTGAACTGGTTCTCCTTTTGGCAGCAGTGAAGAAAATAATTCAACATGATTGTTTACAACAACAGATAGTAAATTTAAAGAAGAGGTTGAATTCTTTTCATGTGAGCGAAGAAATCTTATGCAATCATTTAAACCTTTTAACATTATCTTTAATTTGTTGCTTTAATGTTTCATCATTTCAAGGACAGAAGCTCTCACCACTATTGTAAACATATGCTATAAAATTACAGGGGTCATGCATAAAGACCTGTGGTAACTTTGGAATTATCGGATGGTTAAAAAGGCCAAAAAGATTAACAGATTTTACACTCAGGTCACTGTTTTCTTTTGAGTAGAACAGATATTCTACCTCTCTTCTTCCCTTTCCTAGACCAGAGTATGTGAGAAAATGTGTTCATATAAGCTGCAGATGAATTTCCTTTGCGGGAAAAATATTTTTTTTAAAATCTGAATCTTTTTTTTGCCCCAACACTGGTAAGAATATGAATTTGTTTAATGCTATTTGTGTGGTCAGTCATCATCCTGAGGCCTGAGTTCATACATTCAAGAGTTCCGATTTTTTGTTTATACAGTGGTGCCTCAACACTGAGTCATCTCAGGGTACTTTCTGAAGTTGAGATCTTACTTTATTATTGAGAACCACATAAACCATAACCTATATGGTAAGTAGAGGATTTGCACCTCCCAACCCGCCCCCCTCTCTCTCTTTCCTCCCTCTCTAATCTTCAGGTTTCTGTCTAAATCCATATTTTTCCCATGCTGGCTCCTCTGATCCTCCTGCCTCCTCCTCTGTACCTTCTCTTGAGAGGGAGAGAAGGAGGATAAGAGAAGAGGAGTCCACTTGATAGCCTTTGAAGAGCTTTTCTCTGCGGGTTTGAATTTGTAGGACAAGTTTCAGAGCGCACATATACATGTAATAAAGCCCACACTGACACACACTCCTGCTTTTTGGGTCTTTTTCATAATCCTAATCAGTACGTTTATGAAGAAAAGACTCCTGAGAGGGACAAAAAATATACAATGAGACAAATTGTTGGTGTTTATGATGAAGTTTCTGTGTCATTTAAAAGTTTGGAAGATGATAGTTTGACTCCTCAGCTGTGGAACCGATCCGGCTCCTACGAAAGCTTCAGTCCTGAATCTGCAAATCTTCCTTTTCTTCTTCCGTAGACTCAATTCTGTCTTTGTCACAACTAGTTCTGGAGACCTGCTCGGTAATTGTGTTTTTGTGTGTTTGTGTGATTGTGTGTTTTTGCCCATCTGAATCATGTGACCAGTCCTGGGTTTTTGTCTTATCATGCCTTATTTGCATGTGTGTTTGAATTGGTTCACAGAATTGATCTTTTTTTTTTTATAAACCTAACAAATTTGTCCTGCACTGATGTATTATTTGCTTGGAGTGAAGAGATCTGGACATATGCATAAAATAAGAGCAAACACACAAACACAATCTCCCACTGACCTATATAATACAAAATGGCTGCTGCTGCACAGCTGTCCTCCTATGCAGGAGAGTAAAGAGTGGTAAAGGATGGAAGGAGAGAATAAGAGATGAGGCTGCTGAAGTGTGTGGGAGGATGAGGAGAGGACATAAAAGTAAGCAGGTAGAAGAATCAGAACAGCAGCATCCTCAGGGCATAATCTGTCACACATGATCTGTTTCTCTGAGTCGCCATGCCTCTCATCTCCTTTCTGCTTCCTTTCTGCCTCATGATGAATTTTACGACTTATTTCTGTCACCTTCTTGTGATTCTTCACAGCTTATTCCTCCTCTGACTCAGTCTCTCCATCCATGTTCGTCTCAGTTTCATTCATCCTTCAGTCTTTAATCTTCCCACAGTATGAATCATCCTGCTCTCCATGGTGCCTCACCCTCTCTTACTCCCTCCTTCCCTTGCTTTTGCACACACACACCGTCTACATTCTTCATCTCATCAGTCTTTACCATATATACCTTGCATCATGTTTGCTTTCTTCATCCTTTACCCGCTTAATCAAGATCACGTTGACTCTAATCTGACAGTAGCAATGAGTTGCTCCAGATATTATGCTAATCCACATACATGCACAGCCTCACCACCCATCCATTAGTGGCAGAGCATGCACATGTTTGCAGGAAAGAAAGGGGCATCATATATGTGGTTATTATACAGCATCGAGACATTTTTGGCATGTGATGTGTGACATTTTGTTGTGTGTGCAGCATCTTGGCTGTTGTGTTATCTAATGAAAGCTTTATATTTGTTGTAAACATTGTATAAAAATATACAGTTCCTGATGTGGTGAGGTAACTGACTTGGGTTGTTTTTCTTTAATGTCCTTCCTGGATGTCACTGATAAATCTGCATGGGGTGATTTATCATACACTTTTCCTGTGCTTCACTTTGTTTTATTTTTGTTTTTCTCAGCCAACCACAGACGAGCTGGTCATGCAGTGACCAACATCTTGGCCAAAGAGCTGATGCAAGAAGGAGCGACTTCATCCAGTAAAGTAAAGACAAAATCTGAGAAGGAGGAACCAAAACCAGAAGGAGCAGAGTCCTTAGAGGAGTTACTGGATGCTGCTCCCTTTCGGTCTAATTAGGCTTCCAGGTAGAAAGGTTTTACCCACAGATTTATATGCTTAAGCATTCCAGGGGCCAATATCACATTGACTGTAGTTTGCTGCGGCTTTCCATCCCTCTTCTTAAAAGGACCTACTTTTAGGATAGCGCTGAATGTGGAATGACTGGAAGAGGCAGAGCCAGAGGGTGGCCCTCAGGCTCAACCACTGCATTTCTTCCAGCAACTTTTGGAGCTTTGCCAATATCATAAGGATTTAATTGCTTTCCTTCATCAAATGCACAGAAATGTTCTCTTTTTTTATGTTGCTGTTTCTCTTTTTCGTTTTGTTTTACTCATCACTCAAAGGGGACCATTCCAAAGAATTACTCAGGAAGGAGCCACCCTTGCTTTTTGTAGTCATTCCTAAACTTAGAATAGGAATGTGGAGTAAATAGCACATCCCACAGGTGGTTCGGAGAGCTGCTGGGATCTTCCAACCATTACCACTCTGCTCTCCACTCTTCTGTTTTTGTTTTTAAACAATGAAAAATGTTGCTTTGTAATGTTGCGGTTTGCGATCATTTTGCTGTAAACATGGAAAAAAGTGCCAATCAACAGAAGACCAGTCGTATCATTTCACATGTAGGTGGTTGTAGTTTACACCGGACTGACTTATGGGCCGCCTTATCCACAGCACTCATCACCTAGATTGAGATTTCACTGCGTTTTTTCTGTTTTTTCTTTTTTTTTTTGGTTTGTTTTTTTTTTCTTTTTTCGAGGGGTTGTTTTTACATCGAAGGGATTTAGCACACTGGTGCACAAGTTAGATTTTATATAAAAACCGGGATCGTTTATACTGGCTCGTGTAAGTTGTGTTATTGAACCTCAGCAGCTGTATCAGGAAAACACACTTTCATTCATGAGCATGATTATTCACATACACTCTGCAGTGAAGTTAAGTCAGATAGCAGAGTCAAACCCCCCATGTTTCAAGGGTGTTTCCATACAAATATTCTGCATCCTGGCTGGTAGTTTACATGCCTGTGTGTTTTTATGTATGAGAAAGTCTAAGTGTGAAATTAGCTGCCTATATTTAGTTTTGTCCACACGATCAACTGCCTACATGTAGGTTAGAGTGTGTATGGCCATCTGTAATTACTGTATGGTACCGAGCATGCTGTCATAAATGATAGCGTTGCGGTGTTTTTGCCGAGAATATAGCACACTGGAAAACAGCCCAGAAACTGTTGAGAGACGTATGTGTGTTTGTTCACTTGTCAGTCCTCGAGTGTGTGTGTTCACCCACTCTCCTTCCCACTGAACTAGTCTCTGGATGTCTGGCCCTGATTCTATTTGTATTTCTCAGCCATCAGTGTGCATGTTGCCATGATGATGCGGTGCTGTATCTGACTGGAAGCCTGCGAGGTGATGTCAGTTGCTCCATGCGAGATTTACTTCTATGCAAATCCAATACTGTAGTGTGCATCCAGCCCCAATACCCAAATGTTCTCTGGACATACAAACCATCATTTCTTCATATGGCAGGTGATTAAACGTCAGAACAGTGCTGATGTTCACACCAACATTAATAGAAATGAATATTCTTTGAGGAAATGGCACTTAAAAATCATCATATTCAACCTCTGAGCGCTGGATGTACAGAAATGAAAGTGCTGATGCTTCATTTTAATTTAGAAACACTTAGACTAAGTAAAAGTAATGTTTAAAGTTGCTGAACCTGCATAAAACGTGTCCTCTCTGCATTTACCAGACATGATTATTGCTGTTTTTGTTGTTTTGTGTTGTTGTTTTTTTTGGTCTGCGATATCTTCCCGTATTCAGGTGGACACCACCCAGTGATTGTATGAGTCAGATTGACAGATAGTGATGCTGGGAAGTGTATCAAAGTATCACTGGAATATTTGTCCTGGTTTTTGAGTTAATCCTTTTGTTCAGTAATTGTTTTTCCTTTTTTAAGAGATTGTTTTTCTATGTGAATTTTTATGATTATTTTAATGTATTTGAATGGAGATTTTTTTTCTTCCAGAGATTGCTTTATGAATACAGAATTATGCACGCAGCCATTCTGTTTGTTACACTGAACCATTAAAATGTCTTAAGGAATTGCTTGATGTGATTGTGTATTTCTTTGTTCTTAATATGGGGGGAGGGGAGATTTGTTTTTAGTTTCCCAAAGTATTTGAAGCACTCTACCCATCGTCTCTGCTCTTTAACTCTCCTATAAACACTGTCCAGTAAAATACCAGTCACTCACTGCACTCGGTGATTCTGCTTTTATAGCCAAAAAGCAGCTGAAGAATGAATAAACAGTTGAGATGGTTATTTTTACAGAAACATCCCAGGATTTTCCATGGCTTCAGTTTCCACAGACATTTTCCAACTCTGATTTCCAGCATTCAGCATGATACTTCCTCTGCGTGTGTGTCTGTGTGTGTGTAAGCAAGCACTCACAAAGCTGTGTGTTTTTCATTTCGGTCTTTTTTTCCTTTTCAGCTGTGACTTGCTTTAAATCACTAATTTGCTTCTGCATGTTTTTCCCTTAAAGGATTTTCTAACATTGACTGACGTTAGTTGTGTTAAACACAAAACAGTTTTAGTAACCTGGTCTCAACTTTCCATTTCATTTATTTTTCAATAAATGTTAAAGTAAAGTTTCACTGAAATCAGAATATCGAGATTTAGATGTAACTGGTACTTAATTATTTTTTTGTATTATTTTGCTCCTGTATCACTGACTGTTAAGATGCTTTACACACAGTAGTACCCAACTATCAACCTGATTAAGCCCTAAGGTGCATGTCCTTCTGTGTTGAGTATAAATGGACCTTAACGTTACCATTACAAATTTATCTGCGGAAGTGATCTACTTATCACTCGAACCTGAGAAACATCTTCTAGGTAAGCAAAAATAGCATTTTACTATTTGAACTATGCCAATCTTTGTTTTGTGTTGCTGACAGGCATGTATCCTTATCACAAATTAAACTCCTCTTTGAGTTGTCATGGCATCTGGTATCTGACTGCTGCTGCCTTACTATGCATTCCTTTGTTCACACAGTTGCCAGGTCTGTTGATTAAAAGTACGTTTGGGCTACTATTTTAGAAGGCAGTTGCTTGTTTTCAATGATCAAGCATGGCTAACTCATTTATCAGACTATGTTCTTTCATACACAAATGAGCATATGACGGGAGGAGCTGATGTGAACTAATAATAAAACATTTAATTATTGTCTTTTATTTTAACATGTCTTGAATTATGTAAAATAAGATGTATTGTTGGAAAGGACGATGGAGATGTACTTATATAAAATCTAATGCTTCACTGTCCACTATACTGCTGTGAGATTTATTAGTGGAATAAATCCCAAAAATATCACTGTGCCATGGACAATGTGGTTGATTGGCTGGTACAGGTTTATCTATAAAACCATTACTGAAGTGCCTTCACACCTTTGCTTTTACCGTATGTCCAAACACAACTCATGATCATCTGTCTGTTTCTCTGCTTTAGGAAGAAAGCATTCATGTACTCTGCTCCCTTTACTTAGAGCTTCAGGTCATTGTTGGCCTTCCTACATTCAACCTCTTATCACAGACATGCAGATGAGAAAAAATAGGATCTTGCGGGTGCTTTGCTGGATGATGTACTTTGACCTAGTGAATGGTCTTTGTTATTGTTTTAATGTCTCAAAAGTGTTTTGATATGTGTAACAACCTTATTTTTACAGTCTATGGTAACAACCTTTGTGTTCATTTGTGTTTTTGCTGCCATGTAGGCCATGCTGTGCTTATATAAGAGATCATTTGATCTCATGCATCTGCCTAATAAAACAGGTTAAATAAAAACAAAAAAGATCATTAATGCTTTCAGGGCTTCAGCTGTACTCCAGAAGTACAGCCAACTTTTCTCTAACTAGTTACTGAGATTATACAATAACAAAGCAATAACCAAGCTCGCTGTGTAAAGTTAAGGATCCAATTAAAGAAAGCAGCTACACAATACTAACTATACATCACAGCTTCTGATCTTTTTGTAGTCTGATTTAGCTGGCTGCTCTACTCTGAAGGTTACTTTCTTTGAACATCTTTCCTTCCACATCTAAATAATTCAGAGACCGGATATTCCTGTTGGATGAAACCAATATATCTGCTCTAAGCATGGAATGTGGAGAGGCATCAATCTCTTCCTGCATTTACAGGTGGTACTGATCATTTAAATCGACCCGAGAATGTGAACCATGTTTTATTGCTTTCTTAACAGAAAAGTCTGTCTTTACTAGTGACTGTTATAAACTGCCAATTCATTGAAGCCAAACTGTCATGAATGTTTATTAGGCTATAAATCTGAAGAGAAAACTGAACAGGGCTGCAGTGACTCAAAGAGAATTTATTTAATAACTTTATGCTTTGAGTTAATCATAACTTGTGATCACTTTCAAAGAGGATTCATCTTCATGCAAGGAAATGTAAGGAAGAAAAACAAAACAAGCCCTGCCTTCCATTGTAAATGGAGCATCTGCTCTTGCTACATGAGTCTCTCTGAAAATAATGAGTTCTGTTTTTAGAAGTCATTTAATGTCAAACACCTGGAGACCTGGACTCCATTCTCTCACCGCTCTCCTGCATGCAGTGAATGAAGGCTTCTGCTGTTCAGTGAACCTGAGCTGATACTGCCGTCCTTTCACCTCATTAGATGGCCCTGTTCTTTTAAACAAAAAACCACAGCTTCCTTTCATCATTTACAACCTTCCGTTAGGCTCACACACATGTAGACCACTCGGCAGAAATTACTCTGGCTCAACACTAAAGAAGATAGTAAATCAAAATGTTTTTGTGTGATTTCTGTGTATCCGTGTGTGTGTGTGGCTTTGACATTCTTGTGTCTCTTTGAGCACATCTGATCCATATCAAAGTGAACTGACATGGCCAGTCCTGCTTTTCAGTCTTAATGTGTTCCTAATGTGTCATCTAAGACCTGTTGAATCTTCTAGTCTGACAGTGATAACGGCACTTAAGCAAATTTTCTTTGAGTTAAATTTCAAATTGTGACTGCACTTTATTTATTTATTTATTTACATGTAGCTGCATATTACATTTACAGCTTCAAGCTCAGCAGGGTTGTCTTGCACACAAGCCACTGTGTTTTAAGTGAATGGTTCCTTCATTTATGGGACAACTTTCAAGCACAACTGCAAGAAGTGCTTCACACAAAAGAAAACAGTTTTGTCCATTTGAACACTGTCTGTCCATGTAGCACCATGTTTGTACATACTGTAAGCTCAGATGATATACTTCATCAGCATAAAGGATTATCGAGTATTCAGCCTGATCTCAATGAAATACATGGCGTAAACACAATGTTATTTAGATACCCCCCACATATTTACATGTTGATGGCGCAAAGTTGTTTGAAATTACGTGCTGGGTCGATGAAAATGAGGGCAATGTAAAGTCAGCAGGAAATTTTTTTGGCATGTCCGCACGACTTTCCTGGTTAGTGTTACGTTTTCTAATACAGAAAAAATGTTTTATTTCTTCTTTGATTTCAAAGCATTTTAGGTGGGCAGGCTGTTCTAGCTATGGGTTCATATGACTTCTTGCATATCTCACACATATCCGATAAAATCCTGAGCACATCAAGGCTGAAATATCAATTGTGGGGCTCTGAGGGTCTGCAACACTTTTATGGCTCTAAAACGACAAAGCATATCCCTACAAGTCTGTGTCTTAAAAATTTAAACTGCATGACGACTAAATAAAATGTTAAGTGAGTTGAGATAAGAGAGTTTAAAGAGAATATCAGACATTGATTAGCTTTTGAATGCAGCTACAGTTGAAGTGCTCTTTGCTTTATCACACACTAAATTTACAATAATTCCACACTAAATAAAAGGAACATGATGGGCTCTGAAGAACACATTTTGGACAGAAAATGGAAGCTCAGGGCAGGACTCTGAGATTGAAATGCACATGAAAGAAGCTGGAAGACTGAATCACGATGGGAGGAGACATTGGCCATGATGAAGTGATTAACTGACAAACAAAAGCCAAGGTCTCTGGATTAAAAAGCTGCAGACTTTGTTCCCACTGACAGCCTTGTGTGAGCTGCAGAAAACAGGCCTGGACTCTGTGTGTCTGATCTGAACTTAAGCCTGCTGTGTACACTTCCGCTTTTTTGTATTTTATTTGACTCATTTGCATACTTGAGTAGATGTTGCCTTCAGGTGTGTTGTCCTGGCGGTGTGTCTGGATGTTTGCTTGTATTGTGCTCAAAATGTGTCTGTGTAAACCTCAGCGCACATCCTGTTTGTTTCAGCCGCACTGAGCTAGAAAAACACTGGCTACCAAACTGTAGTTAATATTTTATAGCAACAATAGCAGAAGAAATAGTTAAAAATAATATTAAATTTGAATGGGTTGCAACAAGCCGCACACACTCCATTTATCACCAAATGTCACGGTTTTATTTATTTTATTTTATTTAACAAACTTAGAAAGCAGAGTCAAGAGTCATCTAGGTGACCATCAGCCAATAAAAGCAGCTAGGATTATGTCTGCTACTAAGGGATGACTCAACGAAGTAGAAGAAACAGAATTTGACCATTGAGGAAATAACTGTGATGACCAAAGCAGGCCACATTGTGAAAACCCTCTGGTGAGTTAGCTGTGGGTTGAATGTTTTTTTAGAAGGAACTGAGTGTGCTATCTTCCTCTGAGAACACATAACCTGCCTCATGTAGGAACTGTTTTGTCTTATGTGGAAGATGTGAATGGAATTGTGTTTTTCCACTATATGGTTAATATGTGCATGTTTGTTATGTAACATGATAAGTGTGGCATTGACAAGGAGGCCTCTGCCAGGGATTGAACCAACAACCTCCCAGGTGAGAGTCATGCACACTGACCAGTCAGCCAAAGGAATGTCCCTGTGGTCAGTTGGAGGCATTATGAAAGGACTGTTAACCATCAGACAGTTTAGGAACGTGAGGTTAATCTGTATGCATATGAATGTTCGTAATGTACAGTATGTTGTTTTGTTTTCATGTCAATGGAAGGAAGAAAATAGCTCTAAATGTTTATCTTTAAATCTATTCTAATTGCATATACTGTAAGGAGAAGTAGAGCAATTTGGTTTTAATTTTACTTCACACTTATGAGCACATTTTTTGTTGGGTCATTCTTCATCTTGAAAAGACTCTTCTTGATGGGAATTGCAAACCATCGCATCCAATTGGATCACTATTACTGTTCATGTCCCTTGCACCTGGATGCAAGTCTATGGCTCTCCATTTTCCAAGGAGCAGTAGGAACACAATAAGGGAAACTCATTTTAAGAGAGGGAGAAGAGAGACACATCCCTCAGCATTTTTGTTGTACGTTCTCCATTCGAACCACCAACATTTACCTTCTGTCTGACACAGTTACTTGTAAAACACTCAGATCAAACTGAGATATTGGTCTGAGTAACAGCATCTGAGAGAAATGCCATGTTCGGAGAGCACAATGGTTGAAATCCATCAATTGTGGAAAGCAGGAGGATACTTAAAAAAGTTAATTGTTTTGTATTTTAATTCTATAATTCTATTCTATTTTAATTTTGCCAACATTTGTCAATTACATGTTGTTTCTCCTTGACCTTGTGTGGGTGTGTTGTTGTGGGGAGGCCTTCTGTCTCTCAGTAGAGCCAATGCTGCCAGTCTACTTATTATAGATTTATTTTGAGCAAGCAGCAATTAGATTAATGTAGATATTGCTTTGTGGTGCCGTGCAACACATGAAGCCAAACCCCCCACCTATAGTTGAACTGATACAGTGAACTTTGAAATATTAATAATCAGAGGAAGTCTACAGATCTCATTAGGGATAAGAAAAAGCTGAGTTAGCCCACTCACGTTACATTATGTTTAAGTTTTTTCTCTCTCTCTTTCTTTCTCTCTTTCATTCTGAGCATATACGGTCAACCATAACTGAGGATCTATACTGCCTCATTACTATGAGTTTCAGGTCTTTCTGATTCATAGACTCACTCTGTCTCTTAATGTGACATTCTTTGTGAGTCTAAGGAGATTTGTATGTATGTGTCAGTCTGTGTGTGTGTATGTGTGTGTGTGTGTGTGTCTGTGCCCTTATGCATGAAGAGGTTTGCTGGAGAAAAGCGATCTGAACAAAGAAAGGGGGCAGTATAATTGGCTTCGGCAGTGCCAGACGACACAAAGACACGGCCATTGATAGAGGAAAGGGCTCCCAGGAGCTGTGGACCAATGGAGGACTGGAAGGCTGTTTTTCGCAGCCACTGATTGGCTGGACAAAGGAGGCTGTCGGTCTCCAGGTAGCAAAGTGAACCTCAGAGCAAATCTGCCACCTCTCTGCCTTGGGAGGAAGGAGGGAGTGTCAGAGGAGGGGAGGTGACCTCAAGCTGTGACAAAAACAATGAATTTATATAAACAGAACTTATCTGGTATTTTCTGTATCATTCTCCCTGCTAATTATTACTTTATTGTCTATGAAACGCTTCTGACCGAGTAGTCTCTCCTTGAATGTGTGTGTTTGTGTGTGTTTGCATTTCTTTGGCTGCTATTAGCATCACCATGCCAGGGCTCTGAAAAAAATGTGTTTAGTTTGACTTTAACTTGGCTGCACACTTAACAGCTCCTCTCACTCTCTCTGTCTCCTTTTCTAAGAACTGTGTTGTTTAAATTGGATATTTCTCAACATTCCAGCTGCTTGAGGAAAGAAATATGCACCCATGTGGCATTTAAACAGCAGAAAAAGAGGCTTTGAATGACTGCTTGTGAAACAGGGATGGATATTTTTTAATGATGATATTTATATGAATGTACAAATATATTTGAATGTGAGATTAATACAAACATCTGCGCTCATGTACGCAACAGTGAATTTGTACATGCATGGATCCACATTCCCATGTTAGACTGTATCAGTCTCCTAGCATCAGACATCATATCCTACTGATATCCTGTTAATCAAATTACTCGGCTGTTTGTTTAACACTCTCCATGTGACACGTATTTAACACATAATTAACATGGGCCAGGGAGTGTCAACCGATTTGCTGTGCCATCATACTGCTGAGTGACATCTTCATCATAATGCTACTGGTGGTCACCCTAAGGCACCATGGTGCAGAGACAAAAGCAGTCTCCATTTTATTTAGCAGAATTCTATCCATCTGCTTTGATATACAACTGTTTCTCAGATGTCCAAAGATTTCCATCATTATGACCATTTTCTATATCATTATCCTCCCCTCTAAATGTCTCTATGCTAGTTTCCTCCTGGCATCCTCCACCCATCTCTGACTATATGTGCTGATCATCTGATTTCTATACCAATTTGTTTTCTTCTTTTGAGTTTGTTCATGCGGAAGTGAAACATGTCTTGCCCTTAACCAAAATAATGTTTCTGCTGAGAAAACAGTCAGATCTTCCTGCACGTCAGCACAAACTCATGAGACTGTCATCACAATGTGAATATGCTTTGATGTGTGTGTGCACATGCACACTCCTGTGCGCTTCAGACCTGAAGCCATCCACCATACAGAGACAACTTAAGCATTAAATCCTATTAAAGAGCAGATGGGGCTTTTGTAAAGAAATGTGTATTATCTGAAACAAGCTTTTTTTTTTTTTTTTTTGTGAGAAAAGTTGTGAGGGCTTCTTTGTCATAATAGGCTGAAGACCGGAGGCCCACTTTATACTGTAACCAAAGTGAGAAACTGTGTTACTTAAATTTTTTTCATTAAATCCTCCCAAGAGGGATCTCAGCTTATAATTTAAAACATTAAAAAGAACTTCTCTTTACAAAATACCACAATTCAGAGCACCTTGTAATGTAGACAACAAATGCAATTATCAGTTGTAAATATACTTGATACATTTTACCACTGAAAGTCCATGAGGCTAATTCCACAACTCTATTGTTACTAAGTTAGCTTAAATGCAAGTTTTAATGTCAGGAATAGAATGTTCTGTTTTTATAAGATGATTCAATTAGAGTTTTGGACAATAAAAAAGCTGTTACGATCTGATTGGCAAATCTGCACCATTCCTTTTAAGCTTGAATTTTAAACATGATCATGTTTTTTGACTGTTGTCCTTTCTAAATCTTAATTTTATGTTTTTTTCTTTTATGCTCTCATTTAATTTATTTTCAAAAGTTTGTTTTGTTTTGATGTACTCTTCTGTAATGTAAGTCACCTTGAATTGTCCTCTCCATGAAATCTGTTACATAAATAAACTTGCCTTCCCATGCCTATGTTCTACTTTAAGTTAAGCACATTTGAATATTCATAAAAGGCAAGCATATAAAAATTTATAACATAACATAACATATAAATACATAACAAATAAACATAACATAAATATATACATAAAAAACATTTACAGAAAGACAATCTCTACTAATTTGATCATTTTGACATTTTATATTATTAAACCACTTATTTTTCAGCATATCTAACTTTGGTCTCTTATGTATTTACCCCAATGTTCCTCTTCACTTTTAGCCTCTTAAAGTCAGTCACTTTCTTTTTCTTAACATTGTGGATGATTATAAGAAAAAAAATCAACTTGCGTCTGCAGTGTACTAGCAGGATGAAACAATGAGAGGCATCACTTGTAACATGTATCTAAACAACAACACATTTATGCAACCCCATCTCTGTTATTAAAGTACCCTCCTCTTCTGAAATTCTCCATAAACCACAAAATGTCGTCGGCACACATAAATACACTCAAATGCTTCCACCACCCACAGTTTTCATTTTTTGGGGTACTATGATGCCATGGCTCATCCCAGGAGGTTGTTGTTTCTCTGGAGGATGCATTTTTTTCCAAACATGAGGGGGGCACAGAGAGAGGAGTGTCTGTCTCTGCAGGCTGTAATGAACGCTGATGCAAACAGAATATCAATAAGCACCAGAGGTTACGCAGCCCCATGCATGCTCAGTGCTCTCTGTCTCTGCTTTTTCTCACAAGCACACACAAAGCCAGGGATACCTTGACATTTCTCAGATTTACTATAAACAGATGCTGAAATAAACTCTTGTGTTTGACCTGATGTCAGTCGAGGTGTAGACTTTGTTCCTGTGGATACAGTAAACTTGTCATTTAACAGTGAGAAGATGATGAGTTAAAATCATTTAGTCTCTATTTATGTAGCTGTGGCCAAAATTAAGTTTGAAAATGTTAGAGGAAATTGATGTTGCAGGAGTTTGTGCTGCTTGGTTAGTTTTTTTCCTCTTTCAAAACTTAGTGTTTTTCTGTCCTGGTTCATGGTAAAGTGATTCATTCACTGAGGTATGTTTAGATAAGCACATGTTCTTACATGGTGGAGGAGCTATGATTATGTCTTTTGAGATGGACAGACAGTCTTTGTGAGTCCAAAGTAAAGAAGTTGAAATGACGCTGGTATTCCCGTGGATTCCCCTGAGGCTGTTGTGTCTGTTTGAACCAGTCAGGCTCTAATCACAAGGGTCTGAGCCACTGACCCAATTGCTGGGATCATTGCTCACAGTATGTTTATGAGTGCATACATTGCAGGGTAGCATGACTTGTTGTAGGTGCTAGCATCTTTGTGTCTTTGTGTCAAAAAGAGTTTCTGGGTTAAGTATTTTTTATCATGTGTTTGTCTGTTCTTACACATGTTAACCCTCCCTTTTGCCCCCTATATGTCCATATGCATTGGTGGAGGTAGGGGAGATGTCAGTCAATTGACCTACATTAGCTGTGCCTGCAGCGGTCTGATTTCCTCTGGGTGCAGTACATTTATGGGTGTGGCACATGTGTGTGTGTGTGTGTGTCTTGGACTTGCAAGTCTTGCAAGTATGCTGGATTTGTGTGTCCCCAGCTCAAAAGCTGTGTATAATTGGAATGACACTTAGGGGTCAAAAAGAGGCAACTCAGGAGAGTAAAGGGTCTCACAACATTTTAGCTTGCACAGTTAATCTGTAAATTTGTCAGTGAGCTCCAGCTCTTTCTTCTTTTTGCAGATCTAGCAACATCTCAGTTGAGTCTCCTGAAAATGCAGACAGATCTGTGTGGTGCTTTTTCAAGCTTTTTTTGAGAAAGAATTCTAATCATTTAGAAATTTGTGCTGATGTTCAAGTTATATTTTTCAAATGAACTATTGCCATCTGATATTGGCACACACACACACACACACACATGCATACTATTTATTTACTTTACTTGAAGGAAATTGATTTGTTGTTTCAGTCATTGCTTGGAAAATGCCAAATCACCAAATTCAGCCTAAGATTTGCTCTGTGATCAGTTTGGATTGTCACTCTTAAAACAACCCGACACATTGAACTAAGTTGTTTTTTGCTTTAGATTTTTCTTTTAGAATAAAAGGTTGATTATTCATTTCTAAACAAACACCACTGATCAACAGATATAGAGGGAGATTCATACCCGTCTGTCTGTGATCGATAAGAAAAGATCAAGTGGGAAACCTTAGAGAAATACAGTCATATGCAAAAGTTTTGGCACCCCTGATCATTTTCAAAAATTTTCTTTATAAATTACTGGTTGTTTGGATCATCAATTTCAGTTAAATATATCATATAGCAGACAAACACAGCGATATTGGAGAAGTGAAAT
>JBBBVT010000007.1:19521559-19538643 GCA_037177035.1 Craterocephalus eyresii
ATGAAATTAAAATTAAATATTGTAAAAAGTATTATTGTGAAAAAAATCCTGAAATATTTTCATAAATTGAAAATTATTAATATATGTTAAAGAATAATAATCTATATATTTTACAATAACACCCCCTTATTTTACTATTAAAGGCCATAATATATATATTTGCATTTTATTTATCAAAATGGTATTTATTTCAAAGTCTTATTTATGTTTATTCAATTTTGAATATTTTGGGCCTCCATATATTACAGCTGATTGATTTTAACAGGCTAAACTGCTTTTTGGTTTCTTATAAGTTGATAGAAATTGCTGCAGAAACACTCCCATTGTTTCATGACATATATGATTAGATAAGAAATAAGAACAGACCAATTTGTTTTTTAAAAAACCTTTTTGAGTAGATTGTTACACTTTGCATGTTGGTTTGCTTTTGATGGCTGTCTTTGAATAAAAAGTCTTTTCCTCTTCAGCATGAACTTATTGCCTAAACATTATAGTGTGGCTCTGCTAAACAATTCGAAGATTACAAAATCTGATGATAAAAACCTGAAAGATGTAAAAATCTGAAGAGAATTATACAAAAGTGATCCTTTGACATTTCTGAGATTGCTTGGGTTACCAGGAAGAATTCAGTGTTGGTAAAATGTGTTCAAACAGTGAGCTGGAAGAAACTGACTAACAGAATTCCCAACTTTCTATCTTTTATAAATAAAAAGTATCCTCCTAAAACAATTTGAAACCTCCACAGTCACAGAAAAAATCATAGTGACACACCAAGTCATGATGTATTACACTATATTATGTATCGTATCATCTGCACATCACTGTGAAGGCATGATAGCCTGCTTCACACTTAGACCCTATCAAAATATTTTACGTATCAGAAATAAAACATGCAAAAATGTAAAAATTTGGTGTGTGTGTCTGATTTTCCACACAAAGTCCAAAGTATATTTCTTATCTGACCCAACATTTTTTACACTTTAAATGGAATTTTAAGCCTCACTTTTGTCCCTTTGCTTTTGTTGATTGGTAAGGATAAAGCACTGAGCTGATAAAGCATTTACGTTGTGTTATAAAAAAGGTCTCACACTTTCTACCAAATGAAATACATATTTTTCAAACTCTGACCTTCAGGTTGCTCAAGAACGGTTATTTCAGTTTCGTTACTTGTGATTTTTCGTTATCGTAGGACTCAGTGTAGCGCAACCACAGAACCAGTTTAAAGATGGATTCTTCTGGGTTGTTGCTTCACTTTCTAGATAACAGGCGGGTCTGTGCCGGCTCAGAGCAGAGAGAAAGGGAGGGGAAGTGGAGAGTTGCTTGATGGTGCATGCTTATTAGCCTGAAATATCCATGCAGCAGCTGCACCATTTCCGCGGCAACACCTGTCGCCATGGTACTGAGCTGTCGACATGCCTCTGTGTCGGTGTCTGCATGTTTGAGGGGTTGGACATTCACAACGTTCCCAACCTTTGGAAACACACACGCAAACTCACTTCGTCGGCCAGTGCACTGGCATGTACTGAATCTAATACATGTTGCACAAAAGTGATGCCAACTCTCACACATAAACACACACACACATAAACACACACACACACATAAACACACACACATACACATAAACACACACACACACTTTTGGTTTTTGGTAATCCACAAGAAATAACTGATGACATTCTGCAGTAAACTGGCTTCATTGTTGCATCCGTTTATTTTCTGGCTTCCTCCTTTGATCCCTGCTCCTTCTCTCATTGCTAAAATCTGGAATTTTCTGTAACCATGACAACGGCAGCGGTAGAGGCAGTGGATTATATACTCTACACTGAGCTGGGGGTGTTGTAGATGTTTGTGTGTGAGCTCTGGGGTGTGGGGGCTGCTTATGGGGTGTAGAGCTTGTAAAGAGGGATTGGGGTTATGATTGAATGTTGTTTGTTGTGTGTGTGTGTTTGAGAGGGACACGGTGGGGGTATAGAGGATGCCCTCAAACCACTTTGCACCAGATGGAGGCTTCTGATCTCCTTAAAAACATAAACACACTTCTTTTCTTCTGGTTAAAATCAGTTTTTCTGTTGATATTTTCGAGCATGTCACAGCGTTTTTACTGCCACTGATTGTTGTGCACAGTTTGACCTTTGACGACATGCAATCGTCATCTTCTCTTGCTACTTTTCAATGAATTGCACCCCCCCCACACACCCTCACTCCTTCCCCCATGTCTGACTTCCATCCTCCCAGCTGAGAAAACAGGCGCAGAGAACTCTTGAAGCGATGAAGCGAGAGGCAGCGAGAGAAAGAGTAGCAGGGGCTTTTCAGATAGAGTGAAAAAAAGGGTTGAAAGGGAGCATTGTGTTCATCTTCCACATTGCCTCGGCTCCATCTCTGTGATTTAGCCGAGCCAGCAGCCAGCACATTACTGTGTCTCTTTAAATCAGGACAGTGTTAGCCGTAGCAACACTCAGGCTCCGCTGCTCCTTCTCTACAGCCTCGTCTTCTTCCAGCCAGAGACCACTGCTCTCTGCTTTAGCCCAGCCTGATGGCCACATTCCTCCTACATAGACTTATTGGAAATTGACAAAGATATTTGGTAGATAAAATGTGTTTAAGGTAATCTTTAAGTCTTAATAAAGAACATAGCCACAGCTGCATGGAATGTGTTTTCATACTTATTCAATCAGTGGATGTTATTTGATATTTGATGTTGTTAAGGACCATCAGAGAGTATTTTTAGAGCGGGCTGAGTGTGCCAATAGAAACAAAGCTTTTTTCATTCCACTTCCCTGTTAATAATTTACGAGGAACATCCATCCACAGAACCGCAGAGTTTCTTTGATTCAGCCCTGCATGAGAACAAATCACATTAAACGGCTTCTGCTCGCTCCTATCTCTTTTAAACTTTAATGTCTAACCCTCATTAAGTGTGTCATTCGGATTTATCCCCTGTTTAAGTTGATCAGCGCAGTATATGTTTTATCCCAGAGCGATTTGCTGCTGAAGTCCAGATTAAGCTGGTCTTTGTCCCAGCTGTGTTTCTAGTGTGTGTTACCACAGAGCAGGGCTCTGTCCTCCAACATGTGGTGACCCAGAGACAGCTGCAGGATGGGGGGAGAAGGGGGAGAGCAGGGAAGGAAGAAGAGAGGAAGCTAGTTGAGGAGGATGGGAGGGGTGGGGGTCGGGGGACACACTCTTTCCTTTCACTTCACAACGAAGCTTGGAAAACACCCGGTGAAATCGGCGCGGAAACCGACTTCCTGTCCCGCCGCGAGGACCTGACAACGTCATGTCCTGCTCTCCTTCCACTGACCGGATCCCCTCTGGACTGAACCGAGGTCCTTGCAGCCACTTAGACAGATGAGAGGAAGCTCTTGTTGTTCCTCACTGGGATGAAGATCGAGGGAAATTAAAATAAATCTGATTAGTTGAAGGTTTTTCCGGAAATTTGCTCGTTGGCTCTTTTGTGGTTGTGTCTGACTTCTTGTGACTCTACAGGCTATAAGTGTGTCTGTGGTGTACTGCCTGCCTGTTTGCATGTACACATCGCATTCAGGAAGTGATGATGGCTGCTATTCTGTTTTGTGTCCAGGCGGTCTGACTAATATTGTTACAGCACACAAGCGGTCCTTTGTCAGCTTCCCGGCTGCTGCAGCGCCTTCTTTGGCCGAGCTCACTATACATCACTTGTTTGAGGGATTTTTCTTACTGTGTTTGACTGTGTGTGTGTATGTGTATAATCAGCAGGAATGTGCTTAATTGAGTGAGATAGGGCGATGGGTGGCGGGGCATAAAAAGGACAACACAGGAACAATTTCCCTTCTTTGTTCAGTCTCCTCTTAAGGACATGGATGACACATGGGGACACACCATACTGTAACTCTGTGAGTCACAGGAAGACAAAGATCAGATGATAAAGTAACTCTGAAGCCATTCTAAAAATCTATAGTAGGTGCATTATATCCTCACATGAGTAACTCTGTAGTTTCCTTTGATGTTTACAGAATGAGATCAGCTCTCAGATGGATGCTCTTATTGTCCATGTCCGAATAGCGACAAACCCACAGCGCTTACTTGTGACTCATCCACTTGTTTCTGTGTGGGATAATCTCAGCCATGTTTCCTTCATATGTCTGCGTGCGTTGCCAGGTTTGACTCATGGCTGAATATGTTTGCCTTCCTGCAGGTCACTCGGCTCTGCCAGGCCCTGGGCAGCGTCCAATAAAGGCCACTTCATAGATCGGCAATGAAGATGCATAAAAGAGAGAAAAAGCCCCCAGAGCTGGGATTGACAGTTGTCATGGCAACCACTGAACACACAGAGGGAAGGGTAAGAGGAGTCGGCCATTTTGGGTCTGTGATTGTGCAGTGACTGATGTTGGAAAGCTGCTTTGTAAGCAACTGGGTCAAATTAAAGAATTGTTATGCTGAAGCAAAAAAATTGATAGACAAATGTGGAGCTGATGATTTTGTTCTGTTTTTTTTTTAAATGGACACTAAAAAGTCCACACATTTTACCTTTTGTAGTGCATAATATTAAAAAAAAGCCCTGCTTTAGCTGGCGGTCGACAGGACATTTTGCCTGATTCATAAATGACACTTACATCATCTCCTTCACTGCAGCCTCCCTATCCCTTCTTCCATCCCCCCAACATCTGCAGCAGAGAGGCAGAGCCTGCTCCTTTTGTTTTGTTCAGTGACGTTCAATGGGCTATTTATAGGGATGTATGTTATTGTGTAGAACAGGCACAGAAAACCTGAACAGGCTCCCATCATGCTTCTGGTGGCCTCAGGGTTTATGAAAGGGAAGATAAAGAACACATGGCTCTGGTACGAACAGCCTAAGAAGGACACAGTGAGGTTGGATATTTTGTGGAATTCAAACTGTAGTTAAAAAACCTTTTAAGAAAAAGTCCTGAAACCAAATTACGACCCTAAAACAAATACAGCTGACTTGTCTTATATTATCCCTGTAATTTTCTTCAAAATGATAGATTACACACATTATCCAGCAAGTAAAAATTTTCTCTCTGGACAGATATAGTCGAGAGTAGAGAAGAAGACAACTTGTGACTTGTACTTAGATTTTGTTGATAGAGCAGCAGCTAAAATCTGCCAAGTACGCGTGGGGAAAAAAAATAATATTGTGATTTTTTGTTTCACAATTCTAAAATTAATATTTATTTATATATATATCAATAAGAATTTTTGTAACATTTTTTTCTTTTTCTCCACAAAAATCTGCAATATTGAACAATCATGAGAGTCACAATTTAAATTGCACCCAAAAAACTGTAAAGGAATCAAATTGCAGGGAAAGCATATTGTCCCAGCCCTACTGCTTAGTGTATGTTGAATTTCCTCATCATTTTTTGTTTTTTTTAAAAAAATCTGTATTATGAATCCCTTAGACACATAAAAACAAATACACTGAATCGACAAACTGCAACACTTCATCATACAGCCATTACTCCTCACAGGTGAGTTTATGTAGAGTTAACACACTCAAGCTGCATCCTGCAGGATGTTAGCAGTAAAAACACAGCACATGTAAGTATTTTTTTATGATTTCTTTTTATTTGAAATGTCAGTGTTCAAGAGAAAATAAAACAGCAATATAAATATTAGCATAAAAATAAGAGAGTAACATAGGGATAGTGTAGCGTGGGGGAGGGGAGGCTAAGCATTTGATAAGAAAGATAATACAGCAGGATAGAGTAGTATTAATTCAGCAGCGGACGGACTTACACATATATAATATTTATAATCATTTGTTCATATGGACAGAAAGAGAATGAGAGGCATTCTTTCACAAATGCACAAGAGAAAATCACCGCAAAAGAACATTAAGAGGTTACAGAAGGATCGAAACATTTACATTTTTTTTGTCTTGTTTCTTTACAGGGTGATAAAAGATAGTAGAGAGAAAATAAACACAAAAATATGCGCAACACATACCACAAGTTAACTAGTCTACGTGTGTCACTTTTTTTTTTTTTACTTATCTAAAGTTATCTTTAATTCATTTATTTACATTGAAGAGTTAGTTGGCTTCCATGGTGCTTAGTTACTACATTGCAACACAAACTGTTGAAGAACATGTCAAATTTTTATTCATTGATGAATTCTTTTTTTCCAAATTGTGGTTTTGTTATTTTTCTTGAAAAACAAAATGCAACACATTCCAGTAGTAAGCCACGCCTTGTTGAGAGGGACTTTCATTTTGAAAATGGTGGACGTGGTCCCTGCAATACAAACACCTGGCTCATACCATCGACAGGACTTTGTTTATTTACAGCGGGGAAGAGCCGCGCGGAACAGGGGAGTGGACGCAGGGAGGTGTGAGGTGGAGAGGATGAGGTTTCCCATCGAGTACAATGGGGGAGACATTTCAAAGGGCTTCTTCTCACCAACAGGGACGACTGTGCTTGGCATTGTTGACCTCTACCTGGGTCAGTGCATTACAGAAAGTTTAGAGGGTGGGCAGGTCAACTGTGGTTCCTCTGTACATTCAGTGGGTAAAGCCGAGGATGTTTCCCACCCCCCGGTTGATACAACGGTGCCACCTCAGTCCATTCACCTCTCACTGCACCAACTTCCACTCCCTTGAACCCAGCTTGCAAGCTGCCTTTTTTTCATGCAGTTTTATCTGGCCAGGGGCCTGACATACAGATGGACGGCAACATAGAGACTTCATATCTTAAACAAACAATTCCACTATGCTATTGAATCATTATCTCCCAAAGGAAAAAAAAAGTTATTGTGTCACATCAACAAGTTTCTTCAGCACCTCAGGAAAGTGAAGGGAAAAGCTCCATTGAGGCCCTAGAGGCTTACAAAGTGTCTAGAAACTCCTAAGCACTTAAGTTTACCACATCTACATGTTTCCCTACAGACTGAAGTGATTACAACCCCGTCGTCCTCCCATCTTCAGAATACAAACAGTGCATTTCTCGTAGTTTGGCTCTCGTTGTGGGGGAGTGGGTGAGGGAAGGACACGAGCTGGGTATGAGGAGGGGAGTGCAGTGGGTGCAGGTGTCCGTGCCCATCTGGAGGTGTTATATAAGGATCCATGTCCCTGCTGTCAACCCACCTGCATGCGCAGGTCGAGACACATGCCATGCCAACTGCACCCTCTGCCAGCCCATCCTCTAGGTGCATGCTCAGGTCATAAAAATATCAGAGGATTAAATTCTTATTTTTTAATCTTTTTTTTTTTTTAACTATGATTACAAAAGTAATTATCATTTTTCGTCAAGTAGATGCTACATATGCATTCCATTGACTTACGATTGGAGGGAGGAAAGTGGATTCAGGACGTCCTCCTCTTTGCTTTTGCAATGCATAGTTTGCAACTCTAAACTAGTATATGTGGTTTGAACCTCAATGAGCATGCAGAAGAGTTTGTAATACCTGTCAAACAGCCTTGCGCGTTATGACCTGCAAGGCTGATGCTATAGAGGAATCTAATGGATGGCGGCTAGCGTACTTTACAACAGCGGACTTCCCACTACTGGGAAAGTGCACAATAAATCCAACAAGAAAAGACATTAACAATTCATTTCTCTGAATACATCACTCCTTACAGCCTTGTCGTCCCTGCAAGGTTCCTTATACTGAATCTCTTTGTCCAAATTCATTAGATTTTTTTTTTCTTTTTTCTTTTGTTTAAAGGAAAAAAAGACATCAACCCCCCATTCCCTGCCAAAAATATCTACCCACAAAGATTACATGAACAATATCAAACCTTTAGCACACCACAAGCTGGTAACACTAATATCCTTCACCACATTTGGATTCTTCAAAGACTTCTTAAGAACCACCAACAAAGTCCATGTGAACAAAAGTGACATGCTTTCAATATTTGGCCATCATGAGTGACGGCAAAGCAGAGAGATACCTAACGGTGGGGTGTGGGGGGTTGAACTTCTCATCACATCAGGCCGGCTTCTTCATCCCTTCGCCTCTCGCCATCCAGATCTACTTCTTCTCCTTCTTGGTGGACTTCTTCTTGGAGGCTGGAGTCTGGGCGGCCTTGGGTGGCTCGGGCTGGGCCGAGGCCTGGGGCGGGGGCAGCGCCTGCTGGGTGGCCTGCTGGGCGGTGGCCTGCTGCTGCTGGGGGTTGGAGGTTAGGGTGGCTGTGCTGCCGGGGATGTAGACGTTCTGACGGTAGTCAGGCACGTGCTGCAGGGTGAACTGGGGGCTGTAGCGGGTGCTCAGACCCATGGTGCCGGGCCCAAGGGTGGCTGTGGCCTCACTCACTTCTGGGGAGAAGAGAGACAGAGTGGGGGAATGAGGGGAGAGGAAGGAGAGGAGGAGAGGAGGGGAAAGGGGGTCGGGGTGAAACGTGTTAGACTAGTGTTGGAAAGTTTAAGTGTGACAGTATTACATAGAAGCAGTGAAACAGCTTAAAAAAGGCAGCTCAACCTTTTTTGAAGGCTTTTATAAGATATGAGGCATTTCCTAAGAGTGACATTTGGTGTGATTATGAGACTAAAATGAAGCACAAACTTGATATTAGCTGAGCTAAAAAACTGAGAAGGGAATAAGCAGCAAAAAATATAAACAAAAGTGGAAGAAGAGATGAAACTCCATGTATCTGCATGGGTGTTTTTTTCCCTTTTTTTAATCTAAAAACAGGCAGAAAACTGGTTCTCAAATGTTTTTCTGGGTCTCCACTGAGCATGCTCTGCGTCTGTGTGTGCATGACATAGCTGCTCAGCTCATAATTCTCCCACAGCCCTGCAATGCAGAGCCAGAGACACAAGCGCTCCCTCCCCCCACCCCGTTGCATCTGTCAACCTATATAAACACACATCCACATGAAAAAAGCCATGAAAACTGGGCCGGCTTGCAAAGAGCAAAAGAGATACTGAAAGCTCAATTTGCCCCTGAACTGATGCGTTCTGTCCATCTGTAGTGACGGTGCGGATCGAATGGAGATGACCTTCAGTGTTTATTACAGTCACTGTTCTTTCCTCCCCGTCAGCTCTAACTGTTCATTCTTTACAACCTTGTGCTGACATAAAGGTTACCATCAAGTCCTGGACACAGACGCATCTCTCTCGTCTGTCATTTCTTCTTCCAGTGGAAAAAATTCCACACAGCATCCAGAGTGGTGTCCAATAGGGAGATATGATGTGTTGAAATAACACTGGAAACAATGACTTGAGTCTGTTTGGCAATGAACCTCCCTGAATTTGTCCCTCCACCGTTTCTGTTTGCTCTGCCTGCTGTTAGCGAACATTAGGGGTATTTTTTTCCATTTGATCACAAAGCCTTCTACATTTTACAGCCTGATTATGACTCACTGTATGTGTGCTCATCATTTGCTTGCCAGATTTTCAGTTTAGGACCAGAAGAATGGCACAGGAAGATGCTTGGTGTGGAATACGAGACTCATAGGTTCATAGTGTCCCTGCGGCTCTGCTTACGATAAAACACTTAGTATATGACTCTAGTGTGTACGGTGGAAACAAACTCGCTTGTTTTTAAATGCAACAAATCAACTTGCGTCCACTGCCTGGGCTGTGGGTACTTATGACGTCACATCCAGCGCGTGGAAACATCAATGCGGAGCTTTATCAATGAGAAAGTCTGGCTAATTGCCCTTGAACAAACAGGAAGTTACACAGCCCCCCCTCCCCAAACACCACCATGCATGGAGAGAAATAAACTGGTGAGAAAAACAGAGGATGAACTGATGGAAGGAGTCAAAAGATGCTAAGGTGTAGGACTCACCGTTAGCTGCAGCCATCAGAGCCTGGAGCTGTTCGGCTTCAGTAGGGGGCTGGGGCCAGGGGCCAGTTCCCATGGCAACTTCAGGTCCTCCAGTTGCTCTGTGATGGAAACGAGGAAAGAACGACTGTAAGTAAGTAGGGGGTTCGTCCTCTACACTGTGTGCGTGTGTGTTTTTAGCTCACTGGGCTGACATTGGGTGGTTTAGGATGTAAAAAGCAAAGCAGCTGATGGTGGACTCAGAGTAACAAGGAGCATGTACGCTTTACAAGACAAGGCGCGTCCCAAACAAACGCACACTCGCATCAAAGCATGAACATACACATCTGTGCGCGGAGGCAAGTGCGTTGGCGCATTCATCGTACAATATTCACACGCTCACCGGTATGACCGCGAGCACTGAGCTGCCTAGTAAATCTGCCTAAATATTTAATGATTCCACCTTTAGAGGAAATAGCTGTCTGCACAGTCACAAAGGCAGAACTCAGCAAGAGCTGAACATTTCCATCTGGACAAATTTCCCCTTCAAAGCATGCCGTGTTTACAATCTGCAATTTGCATGTGGGGCTAACAAAGGAGAAAGCAGACTTGACCTAAACCGCTCACTAACTTACGCCCACATGTGTGCCACACCAACATAATCTCTACAACTCACAACTGGGTCAACAATACTCTCAGGCCGTTGCCAAAGTGAAAATAAATATCCATCATTGGACTTTTACATAGTTGAAGCTTAAGCTATCTGTGTGAAACTTGCACAATATGCCAGGATATAAAGTAATAAAAGTAATTTAGACTACATCAGAAGTGATGAACTAGAATAAGAATCTATTTAAAACTCCAAAGATGGGTACTTCTTTATCTGCAAAGAGCAGAAATAATAAGCAACACCAGGAACTTGACTATTTGGGCCAGAAAATGTGGACATAGGGCACTGTGAAAATTTTTTAGCCATATTGAATGTTCCCAGTTCTTTTAAATTTACCATAGTTTCATCAGTCATTGAATCAATCACAGTCCAACATTGCTGTGATCATACCAGCAGCTTTAAAAAGAAGAACAACAGGTGGTATGGCCCAATATAAGCCCTGAACACAGAATTAATTTGTAGATATATGAAGAGACAAAAGATACTGAACCAGCTTAAGTCCAAAGAATGAATGAGTAATCTCCAGCAAGTTCTTCTAAGAACTGTAGCTGTTTCAAAGAGAATTGAAGTTATCAGGCAAGGAGAAAGTTTTATGAAAATCTGGCAGATTCCTCATATTACTTTCAGTGTCCAAAACCTTCGCACAGCAGGTAGTGGCTAATATACATGGGATGTAAACAGAAACTCTCTTTCCGACTTTAAACCAACTAAAACACCCACAAACAAATTGGTCTGCTCTGGGGAATAAAGAGAAAGTAAAGGATACAACCAGACAAAGTGGAAAAGGAATTCTAAGACAAAAAACGAGGCCCTGATGAAGCGCTGGTTGCCAGATTGTACTGCCAAAACTCTGAAGTGGTTCTCAGCTCAGTGCCAGGGAGGCAGAGAGACATGTAGGTCTTTTGCCAAGCAGCCAATGAGAAACAGGCTCAGGAAAAAAACACAGTCAGGGCAGCCATTTTGTGCCTCTTCACTCAACTTAAGATAAGAGGGAACGCTTCATTTAGGTTAAATTGGCATGCCTTTGTGCTTATCACATCCTGTGGTCTTTTAGGATGTTTCCTCTGGTCAGGATTATCACTTCCTTTGTACAAGACTGCACACTGCTGACCACAGACGTGTCCTAGGTTGTCCAGACAGGACTTTCTTTCTCTTTTCCCCCTGCAATCTTGCACAACACATTTTATCTGAAAGGATAGCTCCTCTTGTTGATATTTTCAGAGAATCTTCTTGACGTTAACTTCAAACTTAATTTAGGCCCATTCCTTCAGCCACATGATACACATGCCGATATCTTTCCCATCAAACAGTCGACCACAACAGTTAAACTTCACTGAGGAACCTTTGGGCATTTTTCAGAAACCAATCCAAGAACAGATGTTTTCATTGTCCTCCTGCTCATAAATCACATGAAAAAGCTGCATGTGGTGATGTTGAGCTACAACCATCACAGACACACATCAAAGGCAAAACTGCATGGTAAGCCAGTCTGGGAGGAGAGGACTGAGGCGCTTTCAGATTATAATGTCTATATGTATAGCACACATATACAAGGCGGAGCGTTTCTACAAAACACTGCACACAAACGCATCACAGTCCTCTCTACGCCACAGCAGGCATTGTGGCCTAAACACAGTGATCAACAACAAACCCCATCAAACCTTTAGGGAGACTAACAGAAGCTATGGGTTAGGTATATCTACACACAGCACAGCACTCAACTGCAGTGAACTAGCTAAAGGATTTCAGTCACTCTCTGCCCTTATCAGTGGATGAATTCCTCTTTCCACTAAGGGTTGGATTCACAAAACTGAACCCTGATCAGCTGCTAAGGACAGAAAGTGACTACACAATGTTTATGTCTAAATCGGTACCTTGTCCCACTCTTCGGCGTCCATCGTATGTGTGTACCGTATGGCATGTGGGGACTAAAAACACAACAGGTTATACAGCCTGAAAGAAGCATTGTGTATTTGACCGATGATTGGGGCTCGTTTAAATACACACAAGTGATATGATCTACTGTAGAGCTCTGTGTTGATTCTATCACATCTATCAAGACATTTTCTTTCCCTTTTTTCATGATATTTTAAGATGTCCAACGTATCCCATAATCCCATAGCTCTAATAAAACTGCAGTGGTTTGTTTTGTGTGTCTAACATTTTCCCGACGACACAGCTTTTTGCCCCAGCTGGTGTTTTTCAGGGGGAGGCTCAGACACACAGAATGTGATGTGCAATCACTGTTTGGAAAACTCCTACTGCACACAATCCACTTTAGCCCACACGACATGGGCAAAAAGCAACACACATCCTTCCCAAACCACACAACTGAAACAGAAAAAAACAAACAAAAGAAAATCTCATCTGCTGCCTTTAAAATGTACGTCCACAATCTGATACTTAATATGATGTCAGATGAAGGAGAATGAAGTGAGAACAAGATGGATAAACACAGTCTCCCATCCCCCCCTCCTGCTTTTGGTCACCGTCCCTCATCAGCAGTACTGAGTGATGGTGCACAGGCTCAGGGAGCGCAGAGAGGGAAGGAACAGCAGAGTGGGGGGAGGGGAGTGGAAGCTGTGGCAGCCATTTTAAAAAGCAGCCTGGAAACAGGCAGAGATGCTCGTTCAGGAATCTGACTGCACTGAGCAGCATCGCTCAAGGAAAAGGGACCACCACCAAACAGGGGAGTGTTGTTCAAAGTCAGATTAAGACTTTGAGCTCATCTGTACGATACAATCAGCACCATGCACCAGCTGGTTGTTATGGTTACAGCAATCACTTTTTTCCTTGTTCTTTGTCTCTGCAATAAGCAACAATGTGGTGCTGATGTTACTGGGTATTTTATCAGTTAGTGCAAGTGTGTCTCTGTTGACTCACCCACTAGGTCCGGGTCTTTGTCCTTGTGTAAAGCGCCAGTCGTTGTTGGGAGGTTTTTGCTGTAAAGAAAGCAGAAGATCCAACATGAAATAGATGTGTCATTGCAGCAACAGCAAGGCGCTTTGTGAGATTTGTGTGTGTGTGCTTTGAAGCCAAGAAATCTGCATGTCCTGTGTGATTTTGTTATAAAATGTTCAGTTTTCCACTGACGAGTGTGTATATATGTTTTAAGCACTGTGGGGCATTAAATGCTGCACACTCATGCACACTCACACACAAACTGGGGCACTGCATGTAAAAACTGGATTCAGTATTGAAAACAAAAAGGCAGACTGCAGGAGAAAGTGGATAATCACTTAAGTGAGCATTGAGCTGCATAACAGGAAAATACATCCAGAAAATGAACATGATGACACAGAAATAGTTTAAAAAGGGGATAATAAGTTAATAAAACTGAGACAAAACTGTTTCACTGTTTGAGGTACTGACTGACATCAAGGTTTTCTTGATTAATCTAAGAAAAACTCTTTAAATCTATACAGGCCTGAAACCAAAACCTCATGAAGAAAACCCTGCACTGGTCACCAGGAAGTGAAAAAAGCTTCTCTCCTCTCTGTCTGTTCCTGCTACTCTCCATTAATGTCTTCAAGCTCACTGCACTCCTGTCCACTTCTACCTCGCTGGCCATGTCACCATGTCTGTTCCATCTCTCCAGCTCTTTCCCTCTCTCTCTCAAGCCCTCTTGTTGTGCAGTGATGCGGTGAATAGAACTCTGGCTTGGCTCCAGATTCTGCTGCCTAATCGACACAAGAGCTCCCCGGAGAGAGAGGCCAGCAGCATGATGTGCTGCATTATTAAAAGAGCTGTCCTACCCGAGGGAATGATGGAGAGAAACAAGAGAGCAGGCGAGAAAACTGTCAAAGAGAACCCACCAAAAACTTTTACACTAAAGGAGCAGATAAGCTGTTGATTATTGTGACAGGAAGACCTTCTACGGTACAGGACAAAGACATAAATGCAGCAGTGATCAGAGAGACAACTCCCTTTAAAATGTGAAATTAAAGAACAGGTGAAAATCAGGGAAAATGATGAAATGATGGAACTGCATATTCAATAAAGCAATGACATAACAGCCTTGTAGTGTGTGTAGTATTCAGTGAAAATAGATGTCACATGATTCAATTTCAGTGTTACTTTCAAAGGAGTCAGTTTACAGTGATGGCCTATCAACTTTCAGATAAAGTCAAGATGGCTGTGATGTCATTCCAAACTGCAGTGATAGAGCCCCTGACATATCATTTTAACTTAAAGCACCAATTAATGAGAATCTGAACTCCCAAACTCCTATAAAGCAGAGATTGGTCAACATAAAAAAATGGACTCTAAGATGTGTGTATGCGATTGTATCTGAGATGTGGATAAAGAAAGGAATCAACACACAAGCATGGACGCAAACAAAAACGGATCCATAGATGGAGACCCACTCCGTCTGTGGCCCATTCTTTCAAAATATTTTAACACATACTTGTCCATTCTGAGGTCAGATCCCACTCCAGGAAATTATAACATAATCTGCTGGGATACTGCACCATTGCAAGTTGTTGCAAGCTGACATGTAATACCCATATGAATGCAATTCTCATTTGTCCATGTAAAAAGTCTCCTTGTGGATCTTTTCAAAATCAACCAAACAACTCAACTTGCTAAGTTGTGTTAGAAGCTCTAATGGTTTGAAGGGCTTATGAGGATTAAAATCTTATTGACATGACATATCCAGTCATCAAATTTTAAAAATGCACACGATGTTAGGCTTTCAAAGCATATGTTATATCTGATGGGAATAGTAAAGGTCAGACAGACTTGTCAGGCAGATGCTGCCATGCAGAGCAGAGTGAGATAATAGGATCACTGCTGATCCAAATTTTCATCCAACAGAGACCGTCACACTAACCTGGAATCATTAAAAGCCATCAATCTGCTTCCACCATATATTTTAGTTAAATCAAAGAGCCCTGAGGCATCTTTAGGTGAATTACAAGCGACTGTGTGACACCATAACATGTCAGTTTGAAAGATTACTGTGTGGTAAAGTGCATTTATCAGGGCAATAATCTGCACCGTCCGGATGCCATCCAGCACATTTGTGAGTGGTAACTCTACAAAAAACATCTGGCTTATTTTTATTACACTTCTTCATCACCAAAAGAAAATATTTGACCAGGTGCACAAAAGTATAATCAACATAATGACAGCCATGTTTCTCCTTCTGAGACAAGTGTTAAATACCACACATACGTCCAAAACATATGCAAGTCTGCCGTAGTGCTCTTTTGGTTTTCAGACAATTGTGTGTTGGTAATGGAATATTACTGGTGAGAGGATTTCTGTTTAGTTGCATTGCTTGTGTGATTATTGCCATCGCACAAGCATGTGTGATGGCAATAATCAACAATATGAAGACTGAACTGACAAATTTCTTAACTTAAGTTTTACTGAATATGTGGACCAAATTTTCATTTGTGCTCATTTATCATCCATAAAAAAGTATAAAGAAACACAAGGCCTCGCATATGAAAACCCATGCAATTTCCAATAATGGCTAGAAACCTAACTCCTAACTCATAGTCATGGGAACATTCATATGCAGATCCAAATGATTCACTGAAAAGATGAAAGAGGTGAGTGTTAATACACTATTTGAGTCAAACTCATGACATCATCAAAAACTGTGTCATTTTCCAAAAAACTTTCTGTGCTCAACCACAGTTAAATAGTGTTATATAATAACCAAAGCAGCACACTAATGAACATTCGATACAAAGACGGGCAGCGTGGAAGGAACTAAAGCCCAGAGGTCCTGCTAAAATTTCACACGACTGTAGGGTTCCTCCTGCCTGATGCTTTGTTGCACAATACCATGTGCACAAGCACATAAACAACTAAAAACGTCATTGTAGCCTACACCGTTTGTTGCTATGGCACATGTGCATAAAGCTGCCCTTCCTTTCCAGCTATCTATTCCTCCATCTCTTTTCCACTGCTTATCTCATTGCACACGTGTTACTGAAAAGAGAGACAGATGGCACCCTGCTGACCTCAGGCACAGCTCAGCTCATTGCCGTTTATATAGCACAAAGTCACATGAAACATTAGAAAAATGTGTACGTTAAAGAATGAAACGCAAATATCACTGATTTAATACAACAGCAACTACAACAGCCCCCACCACCAGTTCCTCATCACAATAACAGACTACTAAGGAGAAATGGATAAAAGATGACAAAACATCCTTATTAAAATTCCACAGAAGTGAATCACCTTATTGAGAGTGCTGTCAGCCATTTTCTATCCCTGCCAGTACTTTCTATCCACACAACTACTAAATGGGTACCTGTGCTTCATGCTTGTCATCATTATCTGGTATGAAACCTCACTGTAAATAAAAACTGGGATCTATGAACAACAGTTACACAGATGTGATCAAACACGGCAAGCCTCCCCTATGAGTCCTGGAATCAATCACCAAAGTTCAGAGGACAACAGGAAGTCGGGGGTCAGGCCGATGACCCTATGAATTCCTGTTTTTCAGCTACTGCTTTATTCTTTGGCTCTCCACCCCTCTAACCATTTTCCTCTCCTTCACCCCCCTCATCTCTCCCTCTGTCATCCTGTTCCTCTCTGTCTCCCAGCATTTCCACTGAGCCAACTCTGCAGGACCCATTTTCATCTGGATGTCTCCTCCTCTCCATCTACTACTACTACTACTACTACCGTCATTTAGCAGACGCTTTTATCCAAAGCGACGTACATTTGAGAGAACAAC
>JBBBVT010000007.1:19688910-19713753 GCA_037177035.1 Craterocephalus eyresii
TCAGATATGAACACACTCACGGTCACGTTGCTGCTGAGTGGAGGAGAACCGTTGTCTCTGGCCATCACCTGGACTTTGAAACTCCTGAACTGTTCATAATCAAATGACCTCACAGCGTGAATAACTCCCGTGTCTCCGTTAACAGACAGATAGGAGGACACCGGGGCACCGTTAACCTCATCAGGTAGCAGAGAATAAATCACTGTACCATTCTGTCTCCAGTCGGGGTCTCGAGCAGTAACTGAACATAAAGTGGAACCAGGTTTGTTATTTTCAGCCACATATGCGCTGTAGGACTGCTCCTCAAACACAGGGTGGTTGTCGTTGATGTCAGCTACAGATAACTGAACAGTTTTAGAGGAGGACAGAGGAGGAGAGCCCTCGTCAGTGGCAGTGATGGTAATGTTGTAATCAGACACTAGTTCACGGTCCAGTTGTCCTGTGGTCAGTATCGAATAATAATTTTCAATAGAGGAGACCAACTTAAAAGGGACCCCCTGTTGAATGGAGCAGCGAACCTTTCCATTTTTCCCAGAGTCTCTGTCCTGCACGTTAATGATCTCCACCACCGTTTCAGGTAACACGTTCTCAGGTATCGGGTGGGATGTGGATTTCAGGAAAATGACTGGCGCATTATCATTCATATCTTTAATCTCGATTAATACTTTGGCATAAGAGGTTACTCCTAGACCATCCTTCGCTTGTACTCTTAGTTCAAATGAATTTCTTTCTTCAAAGTCAATCATCCCAGTCACTCTGATTTCTCCAGTTTCTGACTCAACAGAAAATACATTCACCTCGTCGTCAGATAAATGACCAAAGTCATATGTAACATCCCCATTCACTCCATCATCTAGGTCAGTAGCACTGACCTTAATAACCATTGTATCTGGAGGAGAATTTTCAGGTAGACTGACTGTATACACATCGCTACTAAACACTGGGGCGTTATCATTAGCATCCAGCACAGTGACGTGGATGACCACGGTACCTGATTTTTGAGGAGAACCACCATCTAAAGCTGTGAGAAGTAAACTAATCTCCTTCTCTTTTTCTCGATCAAGTTTATTCTGCAGGACAAGTTCAACCTTGTTGCTGTCAACAGCTAGAATGAAATAGTCGTTCTTTTGAAGACTGTACCGCTGAACAGCATTTTGACCTATATCTGCGTCATGGGCCTCCTCTATTGAGAATCTGCTACCCTTTTCAGCTGATTCCCATATTTCCATTTCAATTAAATTCTTCTTGAACTTTGGTGAGTTGTCGTTTACATCTTGGATATGGAGACTAACACGATGAAGCTCTAAAGGATTTTCTAACACAAGATTTACCCTCACAACACACGAGGGTTTCTTGCCACAAAGGCTTTCTCTGTCGACTCTCTCCGACGCAAGTAAAACCCCGGTATTAATATTGATGTCACAGTAGCGCTTGCGAGTCCCTTCAGCATCAATTCGAACATTCCGTAAAGATAATGTCCTCAGATCAAGCCGGAGATCCTTGGCTATATTTCCAAAAACCGACTCTCTTTTCATCTCCTCCGGAAAAGAATAACTCAGATCCCCGTGAACAAGGTGCAGTGTAACAATAAAGAAGACAAGCCCTATTGGAAAAAGCGCTGAAAATCCTTTGCCCATCATCCTCAGAAAAAATGTTACTTCCAGGATCTCAAGAACCTATTCCAGGACACAACCAGTTTTCGGAAACGAAGCCTTTTTTACTTGCAGCAGCAAATGCGTTTAAATTCGTAGAATCAGTACCTTCGACTGAAAAAAACATTAATTCAGTGGGTGGAGATGTCACTGCTCTAGTCGACAGCGGCACCATGAGTCACTTTTTATTAATTACACAAGCATCCAAAACGTTCTCTTCAATGTTTCAACCTTGCATATACTCACGTGCATTGATGCAATCAGAGATTTCCATGCAAAATACTTGTTCTACATTTCAGAATAAAATGTCGTCATAATCCAAGATGTTTGTGCTTTCAATATCATATTCAATATCTAAATATAAATAAAACATAACATATTAAAAGTCAGATTTATCAATATAGGCCTATCTATATAGATAGCCACTACAGTCAAATTAAGTGCTGATAGTCAGCACAGCGGAATATCAAAATATCAGCAAAAAATCAAGAAAAAAAAATCAGTTGTACTTGTGATTTCAAGACCATGGACAGAGACAACTTAATGCCCGTAGAATAGGGGGAGAAACCTTCTTTTTACAATCTATGGGAGAAACGCAAATAAAGTTCCTTCGCAGTCTAAAAAAAGAAGCAATCAGAGAGGCATTGTCTTTTTTTACCCAATGGTTGCAGTATTTTGGAGTAAGGAGCTCTCATGGCAAAACTCCCCCCATTTCGTCATAGTAAATAATCCTTAAAAAGATATCTGTATCCAGGTTGTGATCCACATATCAACCCCAAAATCGAGCCACTTGACCCTTATTCCATTTCTCATATTTCCTGACAATTTGATCAAAACCCATCCATGATTTGTTTTTACTTTTTTAAAATATTTTGGTCATTTGAAAACTTCTGCAAGTCAGATCATTCAGTTTTCACATACAACAGGCATGTTGTATGGATGTTATATTGCTATGTCCATGAAAATAGTCTACAAAAATGAAAAGAAAAGGAAAAATATGTACACATATACATACAATGCGTATACATATACACACATATAAATATACATACATACACAAAAATTACCTCAAAAACAAATTAGACTGGTCAACAAACACTGACAGTGTATTTTTTATTGGAATACAGTTTTTGTTATATCTTAAATATTTGTTCAAACTTTCTTATTGCTTCTTGCTGTAAACCTGAATATTATGGTAGTATTTTAAGTATTAGAAAAATGTAAAACAATGATTTCAATATTCCATCTCCAAAGAAAATGGTGTGCAATGTAATCATACATTTTTCTGATTTCTTTTAATATAACACTCAGCAACATCAGTATTTACCATCCATCCATCAATCTTCTACAGCTTATCTAATGTCAGGTTGGACGGCAGCAGTTGAGACTTTCCTCATCCCCACTCAGAAGCTCATCCAGGGGATCCCAATGAGTTCCCAGACCAGCAAAGAATCTTTGTCCCTCCAATTTGCCCTGGGTCTCTTCCCTGAGGCCAATAATAATAATAATAATAATAATAATAATAATAATAATCACTATTTACAAAAAACATCAGGAATTAGCCTTATAATACTGTACGTTGAAAGCTTGTTTTTATTTTTTTGTGTTGTTTTTTGTTCTTCCAAATAGTCACATAATTTCACAACTAAGTACCTTTTGTCCAAACTTTACAACAAGTAAATGCAGTGTATACATTTTTAAGTTTGAGTCACTTAGTGTTACTAATTGCTTACTAATTTTTCAGTATGTGTAAGACTGTATTGCACTGCTAAGCTTCAAGGTATGTAAAAATATTCATCCATGTCTCAAACTTTAACTAAGAGATCATAAATCAAAATCATAAATCAACCCCAAAAACACTGATGACTATCATTAACAGTCTTTACAAAAGTTACAATCACTGTTGACTTTTTAAAAGTTTCCCCTTCTTCTGTTTCTCCCCATGGCAAATGGCACATTTTGAGACAAGTAATGGGCTCTATTCACAACTCTGCTACTTCCTGAATGTAATGCAGCTTCTTTGTTTTCTGTCTTTCATTACTGGACCAACAGATTAATCCAGGTGACCCAACCTCCTTAACCACGACAGCGATGGCCTGAATTAATCAGTTCATCCAGTAATGAAAGACAGGAAACAAAGGAACTACCTTAAGTTCAGGAAGTATTGGAGCTGTGCATAAAGCCCAATAAATCAAAACCACTACTAGCATAATCAAATCTAATCAGTTTCATCATCAGCAACCTCAAATCCAACCATGTATAGGTATTTACTTTACACACAGTCAACACACCAATATTGTACTATGGCAACGTTACACATTGGCACTGTAATATCAGTGCTTTTCATTAAATTTCTAATATTCTCTAACCAAATACATTGAGGTATTTCTAAAAAGGGGGATTTCATCTTAAACATAACATTACATCTTATTTAAAACACAGAAAAAGATTTCAACTTAATTTACTTTATAGCATGACAGTCATGAAGTATATCCAAAAAAGCTTACTTAAATATGACAAATGTGACCCACAAGCTAAGGATTCCTCTCAAGACGTACTGAAATTTGAATAGGGAAAAAAATTCAAATTTAATTTGGTTAAATGTTTGTATTTTTGTACGCATGAAATACTAAAGAAATAATTAGAACTGCAAATCACAATTATCCAGTTCTCCAGTATTTTGTTCCACATATAGGGTACATGAAAATAAACAAATGTTTTATTAACTCTGTCATTGTTCAGCTTTACAATTTCCTTTCTTTGAAGGCTGGCTAATGTGACGTTCATGTGAAAATCTTAATTACGTGAGATCCACATTAATAGATGTTATGGCAATTATATGTTAGGACTAAAACCTCAACAACCCCATTAACTGGAACCACTGTAGGAGTAGAAAAAGACTGAATAAATATTATGGTGGATATCTCAAGGAACTGTACATTCTATCAGGCAACCCAACCCAATTCTGTAGTTTGCCTTCTTGCTAACATGTCCACTATAACCTAGGAAGCTACTATTATGTTATTGTAGGTTCCGTGTAGGTCTAGTATCCTCTTGTACTGGTTTTATATTTCATTTCCCCAATTGTGAAATTTTTGCTGTACAAAATACTAAACTAACATTATCAGGTTTCATGGTTGCAAAATTAGCTGCCTTGGTTGGGTTTACTTCCCCCTCTTTGTGGAGTTAGCTAAGTAAACATGTTGAAGACTTACCGATTAATTTAATGTCGCTGAATCAACTTAGATGGTCTTTCCGATCGTTTCAGCTTTACTGCAGGATATTCTGAGCTGACTTTTAAACATGAAGGGGAAGCTAAACACTGAATAAACGTGGGAACAGCCATACAATTTGTGTAACACAAGCACGGCAAAACATTATGACGGATTTAATTTAATGACGGACCAAAGCTTAATTCATTACTTCCGCTTTAAGGAATTCAAATACCAAATTATTTTCACTTTTTTTTCATTCAAAATATAACTTGCAAGGGATATTTTATTCAAATGCGTGACATGCTGTAGATATATGTGCTCTTATTTAATTTGTTTTTGCCATTATGTCTGTTATTTTGTGTTATTTTCTTCATAATGTAATGTGATCATGTGACCTACCTGATGATCAACCTACAGATCTAGCCCACTAATCAAATCTGCTCTGCCCCATGGATGTATGCTCTGCTCGTAATGTGGTTGTTGACACTAGCAAGTAGATGTGGTTGTGTCACGTCAAATGGTATGGTGCGGGAACGGGGCCACAAATCCGGCAGCCGCTACATCTTTGCCTCAGGCATCAACTCCTAAGCCACCCACAGATCTGATTACGGATAGGCCTGCGCTGGTCACTGAACGGCTGGTGCTGTAACAAAGTGGGAGAGTACTCGTGTTACTTGGGCGGTCATTCTGGTGTCCGGCGACGTCTCTGACTTGCGTTAGCATTGGAGAGGCTAAAGACTAGCACTGGATTGTACTTCATTTGCTATCCATTAGCATGCATATGGTAACTAGCATGTAGAGGCTGGTCACCTAGTGGGTTATTATTATGATAAACCATGACAACGCTAGCTGACTTCGCTGCGGCGTTAGCCCTTTTTATTTACTTTGCCGGTAGATGGTACAGTACTCTGCTGCCTTCTACTGTTGGTACTTAGCTACTGCAGCCTAGGCGCTGACTGCTCACTTCAGCAGAAATAATATGTGTGTATGTGTGCTAAAATGAATAAATAAATAAGGTTCTACTCAGACATAAATAATACCAGCATACTCTGCTGGATTTTCAAGACAGCTGCAGCTGTTTGTGCTGTGGAGGAGGAGAAGAGTGGCTCTCCCTTCTCATAAAGCCCTGTGTGTCACCCTGGGGGGTGCAAATGCATTCAAACTTTTCCCAGTTAGAGGTTTCAGCTTCTTCGTTTTCTCCAAACTGAAGACCAGATTTTTATTCTGGAGTGGTGGTTTTGACGGCTTGGAGAGGAATCGGTTCAGATGGAGTGACCAGCATCTAGTAAGCTTTGGGGGAAGTTGCATTAACTTACATATAGCTAGATAAACAGCAAACATTCCCATTTTGATCTTGGTGGTGATGCATGAGCAGGCTTGAAGCTTAAATCAACTGCATTGACACAGATTTCTTTTCCCATTTTTATAGGCCCATATAGGGCTAAACTATTCACTTACTAAGTTATGTCTTTATAAAGGGAAAAGAGCTAGACACTTTATCAAAACTGACCTTCTCCAACATACCTACAATAGAGTGAATGTCACACTATTTTTTCACCTACACTTTATATATTGGTGACCACTTACTAATCCAAGTAGCCTAATTATAAAGCAGGAGGCAGGGTATATCCTGGACAGGTTGCCAGTCTATAGCACTGCCTGAATTGATCCACATGAAGTACGAGGCTTGTTCACTTAATTCCTAGTTGTAATAAACATACATTGAACAGCTAACTTGCTCTGGAGCAGTTTGACTTCTGGATAAGAGATCAATGAGTACAGAGCGCCAGTCAGCTCTCTTAGAAAATGTCCAATCTGCCAATACCTGACTTTATTGTATATATTTAATAGGTATTCATTTGTTCAGATTGATTATTATGTGTACTTTATGCATGCCAATGACTTGATCTTTCTTAAATGACTGACATCTTTGTCACAACCATGGAATGTCTCTTTCAACATGGTTGTTTAAGAAATAAGAGGTATTGCATCATTAGGGTTAAATAAGTTGTTACAGCTGAAAGACAATTGCCAATGCAGTAATTATCCAACAAGAGGTTCGTAGACTTACCTATTTGCTTTGTTCAATCCAAGTGGCGACTTTTGTTTGGTCAGGCAGTGTATAATTGATCTTGTTAAAAAATATTCTTTGGAAAAAAATGCCTTTTTTTAATTCACTTACTTTTCAAACTATAGTACTTGCTTTATCTATTTAAGTGACTGGATAATGTCTCAGGAGCCAATAAAATAAGTTGTTTTTACACTGGCCTATATGTAAACTATGTATCATTTTCTGTGTGTGAATGCACATACAATTCACATAGATGTGTAAATAAAGTCATTGTTAATTGAGTAAAACTGTCACTGAACTGTCCAACATGACAATAATTGTGATGCACTTTCAGTTTTCTTTGATTTACTTTTTTCCAGTTTAAGTAATAATCAAGGAAATAATTTCACCTGGAGTCAGTTAACTGTACATATCTGTAATGTGGAAAGCCATTTGTGAAAAATCATTAAAAAAACTGAGATGAGAAAATGTCCTTGAAAGTTTTATTCCAACTCACACTATTTGCAAGAGGTACAACGTGTTGGAACATTTCAACCAGGAGATGGCGCCTTTTGTTCAGTACTCCACCATATTCATCAAGCACAACAAACAGGAATGAATGGAACAGAAATTGGATATGTCATACTTTCATAGAGAGAGGCGTTTATCATTTACTTCACTGTTAATGGTTTCTATCAAGCTCTAGAACTGAAAGCACACAGTAATATGCTGTAAGACAATATGTCCTTGTTAAAATATACTAAGCCTATAGTACATGCTTGTGTCTCTCTGGCTGTGGGCATATATATCTACTTCCTGTTTACACTGGTTTATGGAGCCAAACAGATCTACTCCACTCCATTTTATAGATAACTGCTCTCTATTATTTTACTCAAACTCTAGAAGTTGAGAAAGGTAACATGTTCAGTTTTCACCTCTCTTACATTGTCTACAGCTGCACCAACATCCACACAGGAACAAATTACCTCCAACTGTATATGTCTTAATATCATTATTAGTGGATGAGACTGTAATAATGGGGTCCAGTTATTGTTCTTATTCTTCTAGGTGCTTGCATCAGACCCAAATATTTAGAGCCTGACATTTGTGGCAGTGGCTTTCATTATATATCTGTCACTTAAAAGTTGAGGTCATCTGTTATTAATAAATTTCTCCTTTAAAGAAATGCTTACATGTAAAGGGAAAGCAAACTCCATAAAACTCAAACTTTTGAAGGCTGAATTCGCACTCTGATACAATTTATGTTCATACCACTGGTAAATTATCCAAAGTAAAATAATCTATTTTAATCTTAACAACATTATTTTCAACCTGTTTCCACATGTTTAAGCAAGGCAAGTTTATTTTCATTGCACATTTCATGTACATTACAATTCAAGATGCTTTACATATAAACAATAAAAACATTACAGCAGGGTGCAGATTTTAAAAAAAGCAAAATAACAAAATAGACAATGAAATAAAATTTAAAAAAAGAAATCCCCAGAGGAAATGGGATTTATCACTTTTATCATAACAGGTGGCAAATAGAAAAATGTTTAGCCCTAATTTAAAAATTCAGCAGACCTGCAGCTTTCAGGGAGTTACCCATGGGAGGAGCATAAAAACTGACCACTGCCTCTCAGTTCTGACTCTGAGAACTGAAAGTAGACTTGACTCTGATGACATGAGGGATCTTACTGGTTCACAATGAACCAGAAGTTCCTGAATGTGTTTTGGCCCTAACTCATTAAGTGCTTTGTAAACAAACAGCAGGATTTTTAAGTCAGTTCTTTGACAAACTGGAAGTCATAGTAAATATCTGAGGACAAGTGTTATATGATCCACTTTCCAGGTCTTTGTAAGGCCTTTAGATGTGGCATTCTGGACTAACTGCAACTGTCCGATCTGAGTTTATAACTCTCTTAACCTTTCACCCCCACACGAATGTCTCTAGAGTAAAATGTGTAACACTGTTTTTGCAACAGGCCAGTATTATGGTCAGGATTAATCACACCACTTTCATTCAAGTCACTCCTTTTCCCTTTAGAGGCAGGGTGAAGCTTTGCTGAGTCACTGTAGTTGGCAACATTGCCAGACATCTAAAGCACTTACACAAACACATCCTGCTTGGACTTCCAGTTTGCAAAGGAAGGGCATATACTGAAACTATTATGATATGGTTTTAGGACATTGAATTTGGTTAAATTACTGTATACCTCCCTATTTGTCCTCAGTCTGTCAGTTTACTCTTTGTTATTATGCCTTTCCTCACTCTGTATTGTAAGCTTGTATTTATTCTGTCTTGAACTATTTGTGTCTATTCTGGTCAGTGTATACAGAGTATGCACAGATGCTCAATACTTTGCTGCACCATTCTATTCACTCTGCCATAGTGTATATCCATATTCATTAGGCAGAGATCTGCTGCTGTGCAGAGCCAACACTGCAGGCTACTTTCTTAACACCGAGTCAGCTGGTTTGTTTTTTTTCATTTGTTGGTATTGTGCAAATAACACAAAAATCTGAGAAACTGGTGCATAATATGTGAATACTCATGGGAATGTGTAATCATAAGCGTTTAGGACATGTGGGAGTTCAGTGTTATTTGTTAAAGCATCTTTGTTTTGTATTTTCCACATGGATGTTCTGTTCTAATCAGTGAAATATCAGCAAGTCAAAGTCATTGTTTGTGGTGCTGCATAGTAGTTAGCTGCCACAGTATTTACTGTTGTCTGTGGTATATGACAAGGACATACCCTTGACCAGGGCTTCCCACTGTTTCAATCCTCATGTGTTTGCAAACTATATAAGGCTGTTGCCATAGAAACTATTCCCTAAATAGCTGTTACCATGGAAACATTTTTCTCCAAGAGGGGGTGAAAAAAGGCGTGGCTCTCTTTTTCCCACTCTCTTTTTTTGCACGCAGTTCTTTAACATGAACTCTTGAACCTCTCATAACATTTTCCTTTTTCTGAATGAAAGCTGAAAGTAATAATATTATTTTTGATTTTATGATTTCATAACTAATGAACAGCCTTTGAATGACCAATTTATTTACTTACCTTTCAGGCATCAGAAAGTCTTCAAATATATTTATTACACTAATCAAATAACGAATTGGAAGGTCTCTGGTTTTAATAAGTTTATGTTACTTTATATATAAGAAATTGTGGAGCCTCATGCGTGAGAATGCCAAAATAATTCTGATTGTCAATGCTTTATTTCACCCTCGATTTTTTCTCCCCCAACAAACAAACAAACCCATCGGATTCATATGGTGACTAAATAGATCTACTTAGTCACTCTGTTAGATTACTGAAAACTGGGACCTTTCTTGCACATTGGACCATTTGAACCATCTGTGACCATGCTTTCAGTGATAGGAGACTGATTTATGCAGACCAATCTGCCGGTCTTTCATCCTTGAGGGAGTTTTCCTTCCTGACTGCTTGTTAGTCCACATAAAGGAACGTGAAGTGAACATACATACTAGATGAAAGCAGCCTTCAGACAGCCTCAACCCAGCTTAGGGAGGTGATATACCTTAAATTTCTGATGTTTAATCAGGGCTTGTACATCAAGCTACCTTTCTGTTAATTTTCCTATTTAAATCCATTAAGAGAATAAATTGAGATGCATTTTTAAGAAAGAAAACTTTATTAGTGATTTATAAACCAAACACATTACAACTGTATTCATATAGGTAAAATAAAAAGTCAGAAAATAAATGAAATTCACTACTCCACTATCACAGTTGATGAGAGGGTGTACAAAAAAGGTTTTACAACAGATCTCTGCTGACCCATTAGGACAGCACATTGCCACCATAGTTCACCACCATACATTGGGAAATAATGACAGCATGAACACTCACTAAACACAAGCATACACTAACATATAACCTTTTTTTTGTTAGTTTTATTTCTTATTTTTACACAGGAATTTTTTTCTTTCATTTTTTTCCTTTTTATAAGAGTGAAAGGGAAGTGATAGCTCTTCATAGGATCATACATATTTCGGTTACAATAATACAATGTTAGTTAGATCGTCATGTCAAAGACAGACAGAGTGATTTTTTTCTTGCTTGTTCTCAAAAGCAAATCATTTTGTTGGTAAAATGAAAAAAAACAAACTTGCGCTGAAAGGTATCACACTATAGCATTTACAAATATCTAAAGAGGTTTAGTGAATGCCATACAACATCTGTGGAGCGTGAAGACTGTCTTACATAGATGTTTGGCAGAGACGGAACATACAAGTATCTCCTGTGTGAGCAATGAAGAAAAATGATAATTCAAAATAATAAACTCATAACCATCTATCTATCTATATATATATTTCTCTATATAGTATGTGTTTCCTTAGAGCAGTACATGCAGCAGCCACTTAATGGAGTGACGTCATACTGAGCCGCAAAACTCTGGGGACGTGGCAACAAGTTACAGGCAAAGGGAGGGGAACCAACAGAAGCAGGCCTTGAGGCACACGTCTGCCCCTTTTCAAAACCTCCTGAGAGAGGGTCGGTGGGATTTAGCTCTGGGATAGAATCCTTAGATGCCCATATTTTTTCTAAATTTTCAGTTTCTAATGTGAAGACAATCTGTGAAAAAGTCTACATAACATTAAAGCGTAAATAGAAGCTAACATGTGACTCAATGTCCCTTAACAATCAAGTTGGAGAATCTTTCTTCTCATGTACATGCAAGGGAAGGGCCAGCCTACAGCACCCATGTCCTCTTTATCCCAGTCCACCTCAATCCCTGTAATCAGCCTCATCCCACCTGGTCCCCTCTCATCAGTGGCTATACAAACAGGAAATTAACCACATACTTTAGTATTCACAAGTTAAAAGCACTGAACCGTTTTGCACTTGAGAAACATTTGACAAGGGTTCAGGGCCCAGGCCCCCGACTGGGCCTCCCTAGGCCTCGTCCACATTACTCCATGCTGTTCTCAGCACACCACAATGTTCAGAGCAGGCCATTCTCAAGACTGATCCTGAGCAGGGGGTCAGAGTGGATGGGGGTTCAGATCAGAGTCCAGGAATAAATGGAGATGGGCATGTAAAGGATGAAGCAGTTAAAGCTTTAAAGAAAAATAAAGCTACAACATGTAATAATCAATCTCTTTAAAGAAAGCATGAAAAAAGAGCAAGTTCGCAAACCTTATTATTACATGATGATGCAATAAGTAGGATGGCTGGGCAATGAGTGACAAAGGACATGATTTAAGGAGAAGATGGCTCATGGTAGCTTGGGGTAAGAACAGAAGGGTAAGCATTTGTAAACTCATGGTATTAGGTATGGATTGGTTGCTACCAAACATTCATAGCAGAAATCATTAGGCTTTTGCTGCAGCAAGGGAAGAAGAGAAGGTGATATCAAAATCTCTCCAAATATTCTTCAAGGTTTCATCTGAGTCCACTGACTGAATGACTCAAGTCGGCTCAGCTGCATTCTCCACTCAGTGATCCTGCAAAGAATGTGATATATCTTCCCATCTTTTTTTCTTTCTTTACGGTGATCTCTGCATTCCTCAGCTGGGGTCCTAGCAGTAGATGAAGCTCTATGTGTCCTTCCAATGTTGAGCAAATACAGAGTCACTGCAAATTATGCTGCCTCCATCCTGAGAAAGTTGATGGATGCACCTCAGAGGTGGCTTTGCAGGACAAAGAGCTTGCATTGTGTAGTATAAAGCACATTTCTACTAGCCAGTTGATTCTCTCTCCGTGTTTTATTTTTCTCCCCCTTTTTCTAGACCCCAAGTGCTTTCTGTGTCCCCTTAGTCATGGTTAAGAAGGTTGTGTTTGTATGTTTGAATGTGTAAGCATGCGTGTGTGCATGTTTTTATTGAGATTTCACAGAATACTGTCGGTAATCACCAGTGGAATCTGCAGCAGTGTCATATTAGCCTTAGTTACAGTGACTCTTGCCTGTGCTATATACAAGTAGTGTGTCCAGCTCCAGACTGCATACATCAATGTCAGTCTCACATTTCTTCTTTTCCTTGGCTGGCACGGCTTTCTGTTGTTCTTGTACAAAGTATTGGTCTCCTCGATGAGAGAATGGTTTACACATTGTTGTTGGGGATGGGATAAGACAGAGGTGCCAACATGTCCAATGGATCAAAGGGCAGAAATTCAAGACAAGGGCAAAGAGAGGTAATTCCTTAATTAAAAGGATGAGATGTGTTGACTCAGGATGCATAGGCACATTGGGACATGGATGAAAATCAATCATTCTGGCAATCAATGGCAAGATCAATGATTTACCTCAGTAAGGAGCTGAGGGTAAAATATGTCTTGGTAAGGCCAGGATCATCCGAAAGAGAGCTTTTAAATGTTATTGATAACTTTAGGTATGAATAAAATAGGTCATGGAATATTTTCTTTTTTTGCCCATGGACTTTGGTTGGTACCTCTGTGTTATCAACACCCTTTTCTTCTTTGCTATTTAAGCTTCCTGCTCCTCTACTCATCATCATCCTTCCCCTTATCCTTCTTGTCTTTCTTCTCCTTCTTTTTCTTCTTTTTCTTCTTGGCTTCTTCTTTCTTCCCAAATGTGATGAAATCGCTCTTGTCATCCTCTCCTCCCTGGTTCTGTCTGATAGATATTATGGCAGGAGAGCCAGGGATGATGAATGCTTCCGGGGGAACCTCACCAGGCTTCAGGTGCTGTGGCGGTGCACCAGGACCTCCTGGGCCGTAGCGAAAGTGCCAGCTGTTGCTGTCTACGCCGGCACCCATTGGAGGGGAAACTTCTCCTCCCTCACCATCTGAAAGAAATGTAGAGATGGAGAGGGAGTTAGTCTTGTTTTTTGCTGTTAATCTCCTTTAAACATATGTGGTTCTAAAACTGAATAAAAGCTAAATGTGAACACAGACCCCTTAAAAATGTTGACAAATGCTATTCTTTTCTGTAAGTGTATCAGCATTTACAGCCATCTTCTTTGTATTGCAGTTACATTTTAGTACTTGTATTTTTCTCTTATTACAAGCACTCTGGTTGAGGTGGGGCAAGTGTATCGGCTTTGTTAGTGTTTGTTTGTGATTGTGTGTGAAAGAGACATTATGAGGTTTTTTTTTAAATTCTGTTATATACGCTGGGGTTTGAAGATTTTTTAATTTTTAAAATATGTATAAACTTTTTTCATTATGTAAAAAATTCAGTGTTGCTTTTAGCATGAAAAGTATTTTGAAAATAAATCAAAATAACATAGAATAATCATTTTATGTCATTGTTACTTAAAACCAAACAAACATACCAGGAAAAAACAATCTCAATGGTTCAACATGTACTTAGGTAATGCAAATTAAATCTGAGACACAGCACAACCACGCACCATATATAGACACAAAGCCTGTCAATGAAGATGTGAAATGGCTTAACTTAATGAAAAAAATTGCAAGAGGAGAGAACTACATATGTAAGACTACCCTTCCCAGCCAAAGCTAACATCTATGGCACAATTTAATCAAATATTAGAACCTTAATTTTTCAATCTGCCAACAGACAGAAATGTTTTCTTTACAGCAGTTGAAATTTTAACACAGGAAATTCCAAAGTGAATACTGGGACACTGGTAAATATCATCATTGGTAAATATATACTATCTAAGACGACATCACCATAGCTCAAAATGAAACACCCTTTCTATACTTTAGTTGTCATGTAAATGTATAACAAAACAAAATTAAACACAAAATGAAACACAGTCACTTGATTCACTCCTCACAGCAATGACCTACTTACAACACTTGTCTCATATATATTCCCTTTACCTCTAACTCTTTTTCTAAGATCTTACCAAAGGGAAGTTTAACTGAGCACGGCTCCAACCAACCAGAAGGAACACTGTCTGGGAAAAGAGGATGGGTCTCATGCAGCACCCAGGGCAAAGACACCAGCTTCCCCATCATCTTACTCTTTTATTACCCACCAAGCTTGGATTTATAAACCAAACTGTAATTTCAGGTTTCACTAACTTCAAGCCAGATGCCATCCTACACTTAATTATGAAGTTGGAAATATCAGATCCTATTATTTTGGCAGTGCAATGGCCAGCAAGAGAGGTGCTACAACTGTATAGTAGGCTACTCTTTTGATCTTAACATTTATTCTGTTTTTTTCTGCACACAATTCAGAGTGTAAAGTGCATAGTAAGGGGTAGTTTGCTCAGATAAGGCAGAGAATGGAGACAGCAAAACAAGGCTATAGTAACGCAGCAGATAAATAATAAATCTGCACTCTTGGATTTGAAAAAGAATCATGGAAAACTGTACAATATTTTTGCTTTCAGGAATTCAGCTGGGAATTAAATTAGACAAGAAATTAAGAGAAACAGCACTGTTTAAAATAGTCTTCTATTGTGTATGAACTGGACAATACCTTTAAAACAAAATTTAGAGTAGAATTACTCTTTCTTCATATACAATGCTGCAAGGCAATGAAGCAGGAAAATCTTTATTAATCTTACATGATCCTCATGACCTGGTCAGCCTCATGTAACGGTCTCTAACGGAGCACTCTGGGAGACCGAGTTCACTTCCATGTACTGGCTGTAGAGCTGGACTCCATCCTCACTCTCAACCATGTAGTGAGTACTGATGTAACTTATTTCAAGCATTTTTTTTTCTGAATTCATGTTGCAGCATGATTCACCACGAAGTTGTACCGTTTAGTGCTCTAACAAACTACCATTTTTGAATTTATAGAGCCATACTATATTCTTCTATCCAATCACTTGACCAGCACAACTGCTTCAGAGCAGTGAAACATGAGATGACAGGTTGCAGTTCATTTCATTAAGCACTGTACATCCAGTGTTATATTTCACCCCATTCGGCCCTTTTTATGGCCGAATGGGGTGAAATATAAAAAAAACAGTACATTTTTAATCTGTAAATGTCGAAGCAACAGCTTGCAATTTAAAGGACATTGAAGGGGGCAGTGTTTCACTTTATACTGTAAAGTCAAAATTAATTTGGTGAAAGAGTAGTACGCCTAGTGTTAAAGTGGATATACGGATGGATAAATACATTTTCAACACAGAGACAAAAGAAAAGTATCACTCCCACTGCTAGATGCTCACTCTTTTACATTATTTCATTGCAGGGTTGCAAATCAAAACAAATTACGGACTAATCTAATTAAATCCCATGAATCTTTAACCCTACTTTTGACTGACAGTTTTTTTAGTCCAATTACATATTTCTATCTTTAAATTACAAAATTACACATCTGAGAAGCAACATAACAGAATCACCAGCCAATTTGATGATGTGGCAATCATCAGGATGTTTTAGCATCCTTTTGTGTACAAAAACATAAGGACATCAGATAAAACACCATTTACTCTTACCCAAGAGTGACCATGGATTAAGAAATATAAGTGCCTGCAAATAAATTATATTTTAGATGTTGCTGATCCTTTACTAAAATATCCAACTGGAAAAGTTAGCAGCCTTAGGACTTTGCCTATTCCAGAGACTTAAAATCATATCTAAAACCATCCTTGTTGCAGCCTCCACTCCTCAGCCTAATCTGTACTTGAGACTCTAATTTATCCTGAAGATTGTCAATAAATGCATCCTTTACAAGGGAGGTAAGTTATTAATGGAGAGAGAAATATGCAGATTGCTTATTTAAGCATTTTGATCTTCTATTTTGAATATGTTTGGTTTCATCTGATATGTTTAACCAGATTAAGAGATGTAAGTGAGTCACACTTTTAAATGATTCCATAACAGTATTCCCTCAAAGTCTAACATGCTTTCACTGACTGTGACAACAAGAACTGAAGAAAGAACATATCATTTGAGAATGAGACAAGACTAGGGCAGGACATCCTAAATCCAGACAGTGCTTTTTCATCATGAAGACACTGAAGACAGAAAAAATCTTGTCTCATTGGAGAAGTCATTATCTGAATCCTGCAGCGGAGGCATTCAACTGATTCTGAAATTGCAAAAGTACACCAGAGTTCAAAGAAGATAGCACAAAAACACTAGATGAGAACACAATACTTGGAGCTGGTAGTGATTCATTCTGAGATGTCTGCTCTTGCTTCGAAGAAAACACCTGTTTTATTCAATGTGGGAACATGAAGAGACAGTGGTGCCTACAGTATTATCAAACTTGCACTAAAACAAAACACCTTGGAGAGCAATGAGTCATGCTGAGAGCAGGCAGATTGAAAACAGCTAAACAGGACAGAGCAATGTGCATAAAAATGGATAAGGTTGTTCTAAGTTTTTAAAAAGAATGTGTGATTGAAGGTAACACTGCAGATCAGTTGTACAGTATTCAACTCTTGTGCAACTGAAAAGTCTTCTACTTTACATTGCACAGTGCAAATATTTGAATTAGTTTTCCTTCTGAGACAGATTCTATATTGCTTGGATATGACATTATAGCTGAGTCTGAATGTATCTAAATAAATTAAGAGTGAGCTATTAAGCTTACATTTCACGTTTAACAGGTTCAGGAGTCATTTGCTTAATTTACTTAAGGACATTATGTTTAGTTGTGACTGACTGGAAATAAGGCGGGTTTCATGTAGCACAAATTAACAGAGTGGGGTTAAACATGCACTGGGGCCTGTAAAAAGAGCTGTATAAACAGGAAGCACAGATGTCACAGAAATAATCGTAACTAATCGTAACTACAGACTAGTAAACTACAGAAATATTCATTTGTTGCAAAACTATTATAAGCTCTTTTATAGAATTTCACCTGAGATATAAACTGCTCATCTGTTCCTTTCTATACTTTGTGTAACTCATGTGACATTACTTTTTGCCTCTCCTTTGTTTATCTTCCTTCCCCATGGTAAGAAAATCACTTAATCTAACACTGATTACCAATCCATTGCTTCTCAAATTGTCGATGGCTGTTGCAGAGCAGAAATCCCTCCTGTCTCTCCTCGCTGCTCTTCTCGTACAACCTTCTCTTTTTTCTTTTCAGCTGCCCACGCCACTTTCTATCTAGCTCTCATTTCCTCTGACCTTTTTGCTAGTCTAGTGTGAAAACACAGGTCGTCAACACCCACCCCTCCCAGTTATTGATGAGAGCCTTAATCGTGCCTATCAAAGTTTATGGGAACTCTTATGTGATTGAATATTAAACAGCTTCTCCATCAAGGTTAACTATAAAGCCCATTAGAGACACTGATGGTTATTTGTTTCATATAGCGATGACTGCTACCGCACAATGAAGCCTACACTGTTTTCAACCCAGCTGTTTTATGCATATGATGCAAAATCCTTATCAAGCATTGCAATCAATATCATTGCATTACATTACGTGATGTTTTCTTTATGCTTTTCTGAGTTTGATCTAGAGTCCTCAGTCCAGCTTCTGTGTGTGAATGTCCCTTCACTTCTCTTGTACCTCCAGAGGTTTTCACACTCACTTAAATCACCCCAGCTCTATTTTGCCATGTCTACTTTATTCATCTATTTGTCTTGCTCTACCATCAGCCAGTTGGGCAGACACACAGTGGAGCGCAGTGCATGTTACATAACAGCAGCAGAACAGGAGGAAGAAAAGGTGCCAGGAAAAGCAAGGATGCAGATATAAAACACGATGCTCATCATAAAAGTAAAAAAACAGGGAAACAATTTGTACTCTGATTTCCCTGATTCCCCAAGTCTAAAGTGGGACCACACCCTTTCCAAGATGGCACTTGTGCCCGATGTGTAGTGCTGTGCAGTGTGTGCATGGGAACATTCTGAGGAAAACAAAATGTCATATTGTTCCCAATGCAGGAATGTAATTCTTATTCATGTCTGCATAATTTCTGCAGTACTTTGTTTGTGGTAGATCAAAACAATTGACTGCCTGGATAAATTACAATATATTCACACATTTACTAACAGTATCAAAATGAAGACTTTGATGAGCATTAAAATACAAATAAGTTTGAAGTCTATAGGCCCTCAAGAACAATTTGGATGTACATATAGATGTGTATATACAACTTTTGTGTGTGCATTCCTTTTTACAGTATGTTTCATGCCAGACTGAGCACCTCACTTTCTGCTCCCGGTGAGAACATGTGGCAGATGACGGATGAAAGCAGTACCTTGTAAGGGCATTTGAAATTATATATTTCACCATGAATGTTAGAATTTGTTTATCTATTTGTCAAGTCAAGTCAATTTTATTTATAAGCACTCTTAAAAACAACATACGCTAACCCACAGTGATGTATAACTAAGAATAATAGAATAAAAATAAGAATTACAAATAAAAAGGGCGATAGAACTATGAACAGATATAAGAGGAATAAAAGACATCAAGAAAAAATGATCAGCAAATAATGCCAAAGTTCACTCTGGTTTAAAAGCAAGAGATTAGAAATAAAAATAAGTTTTTATACGAGATGTAAATAATATATCAGTGTATGCTGTTGGTGTGACAAAGTTTAAAAAACAGTGAGCGGGAATTGATTCATATCAGAGAGAAAGAAAGAAAGAGACAGTGAGGTTTAAAGAAAGGAGGAAAACTGGCAACAATTTTAAAGAGTGGCAGCACAAGATAAAACAAAAAGAAACAAAATCCTAATGAAGAAGACAAAATAGCTGAGTTGAAAATAGGAAACAGATGGGGTGGAGGCAAGAAAGTGGAGAAGTCACAGATTAGAGACTCTTCCATTTTACTTTGTCTTCATGGTATTTTTCATACAGTATTATCCTCACTTGAACTAGAAAACTGCAGCCTATAAGTGTCGATACAATTTCAAGTTTGACTGTATTTGTCTTTATATTCTTTATCGTCTTCATCTTTTTTAATATCCAAATTACACGTTTAAACTCAGACTTCCTTTCTGATTAAACTGACAGTAAATCCAATTTGATGAGTGACTACTCCTAAATGATGAATGGCAGTTTGATTTCATAAAGCTGCAACATCCAGCATGAATCCTTCACTAAAGTATCATCCTGTCTCTTTCAAGCACTTAGTTTTTTATATACACCACTAATTATTTTTTGCTCTAAAGGCATTTGCTGCAGTTAATTGCTGGTAACTAACTAATCAAAACTGCCTTTTCACCGTGTTTCTCTGGTATATATTTCCGTTAGTGATTGCATAAGCTCTAGGATGATAGAGAAAACTGTAAACCTGCATCCACCTCTGCAGTACACCACCGCCCCAGTAAATGTAGGTCACTCTCCTACCATTACTCACTCCTCTGTTCTTTTTCTCCCTTAACAACTCTAACCAGCTCTCACTTTCAAACATGACTCTTGCTTATTTAACTCACTACCTACTCATTTTCATATTTTGCACTTGCGCATTTCACCTCCCTTTGTCCTTCATCCAGTCCTGTTTTTCTTTTTAATTTTTTCCCAGTTCCTCTCCTTCATTATCTTTTGTGCAACACCATATGTTTACACCCCCTACATTACCTCCCTCCTCCTCGTCCCTTGTGTCCTCCCTTCTGCCAATATCAGGGGCCATGAATGGTTGCCATGGAAACAACATCCTCCAGTGAAGCAGTAGGACATTGGAGTCATGGTGACAGTGCTTATGCTGATGGAGAATAATGCTGGAAGCTTTCTCACCCACCCTCTCTGTCGAACCACTCCCCCCTAGCAACAGCAACCTCACACAACCTCCCCTTTCCCTTAATAGTCACTGTCACTTCCTTCCCAACACTCAATTGCTTATTCAGTATTAATTGTTGTGTTGTTTGTTTTAAAGACTTTGCCTCTAAAGCCATCAATCTCTATCTTTCCTCCATTTTTATCATTCCCTTCTCTTTCAAATCTGAGCAGTTCTCATTGAATCCCCATATACCTTTCATTTAGTGCCAAAGTATAAAATAGAGACACATAGTGGGTGAAGACAGAAGGAGTGAAGAACAGATAGGAAGAGTGATTTAGATACCAAGCAGAGCCTTGATTTCACTAATGTGCGTCTGTTAATCTGGGCGTAGGCTGTGCGCCATCTGTCACAACGGGAGCTACACACAAATGAGGCAGACAAAACACACACTCAGAATAATAGCCAGGCAAAAAAAGCAGATACACAGAGAGAGAGAGACAGAGAGAGACAGAGAGAGAGACAGAGAGAGAGACAGAGAACCTATTACTGGCGCACAACACTGCAGATTCTAAATTGGAGGGGAAGAAACAAGGGCATTGTCACGTGTCTCACAATGAAGAAACAGCTCCCTGTAGGTATTGCATTAGGCTAAAATAATTCTTTGACTGAAATCCACCTAAAGACCAAAGACTCCTAACAAGGTAATTTAGTTATAAATAGCATAGCCTATGAGGCAGGTTGATCTGCCAGGTCACATTCAGTCAATATTTCATTATTTTTCTTTCTTTAAGATGAGCAGAATCAACTTTCATGTCAGATCGAAACATCATCCTCCTGTCCAAGAGTAACTTGTCTCCAGAAATAAACACGATTATACTATCTGACACTCTTATCCCTAAATATTTCCTTGTCAGCTTCAAACAATTGACCTAAAGCTTGTGTAGCCCTTAGCTAATATGTCTATTCTATGTGGCCAGCAGTGAGATAAAGAGTAACTGGTCAGCCCTCGGGCAAAGCAGGGTAAGTACATGCAAAGTGTGTTGCTTTTGACAGCCACAGCTTAATGAGACCACCTTAAATCCTCACAAGCTAATCTTGTTGCAGCTGACCCACCCTAAGGATGTCACTGTTTGTTCGGTTCTCTCACTCCTTCTTTCTGTTGATCTATCTTTCTCTCCATTCCCTCATGTTTTGAAGTGCCTGCAGGCTGTAAGTCCTCAGCCAAGGCAAAAAATCAATGGCAGAGCAGAGCAGACAGAGCGTACGTGTGTGAATGTGAAGAGACAGTAGCCACTGTGTGGGTAGTTTGTCTGCCTGCCTACCCCATCACTTTCTGTCCAAAAACGGACAACAGGCAAAGCCAGCTCTGTTTTCTTTATCAAACCACCTTATTCAAATTTCCTACACTTTTCTGGTTTTATAGGTCTTTCTGATTTTTATCACTTGCCTTCCATTTAAATTTTCTCTGCCAGGTTAGGGTCTGTTTTCTACTCAAGTCTCAGTCATCTTTCTTGTCAGTATACAAGAGATGGCACATTTCTCAAACAGGGGTTAATTTTGTTCACAGTGCATTTCTAGTTATTCACTTCTCTGCAAAGTTATTCATTACCTTCCATTAAAGAAAATGCAACATTTTAATAGTAATTCAAATAACTGGAGGCTGAAATAAGTAAAAATAAGTGAAAAGTGAATAAGTGAAAATTATGATTTAGTGAAATAAGATTTATGAGTCCACTTTTTGGATGAGCAGTGGACCAAAATACCTGCCAAAAGGTGTATAAGTCCCCTTGAAATTTACAGAAAACACCTGATTAAATTGATTGATTGAAATAATTTTTCAACCAAATATTAGCTTTTGAGTGACGTAACATACACTAATTTGTCATATTTTGCGCTTGTTTTTTAAAAATATTTCTAATGAACCATAATTCAAAAATAATGTCTGGATTTTCATTAAATCTTTATACATTATTACTTTCGTCAGTTTCAGCCATGGTTTCAGCTTGTTTCAGTGACAGCTGATTTTTATCCTTTAATTGAAGGGTATGTATGATTTTGCAGACAAGTGCAAATCTTGGTTTGATTTGTTGGCTATGGCATTTCATTAGCTTCCAATAACCATTTCCTTTCAGGGTGCAGTTGAAACCAAACCATGCCAGAAAAGAAATCCAGCCTTAATAGTTACCAGTTTGTCATTCTCCACAAAGGAAAAAGGCCTAGGTATATCATTTAATATGACATCCATCTGTGTGAATTGGTATGCAGTGATACAGGGTTTGTCATTTACCCAGGGAACCTGTTCTTATGGTTTATTTGGGACTATTTTCTAATAAACTCATTCACAAAATCTGTGGATGATCATTTATAAGGTATTTTCTCCCCTGATGAAGACTGGATGGAAATAAGCATTGTATTTCATGTGGTTTGTGAAAAGAATAACTTATTGTCATGTAAGGCATGCCTTTTTTCACCAAATCAGTCAATACATTGAGGACTAACTCACCCAACCACCCAAGGGTATATCTTGCAAGTCTATAACAAAAACCACTATAAGCATGTGACTGTTTCAAACACTGAGTTTTGATTTGAAATTTCATAGGGATCATGACATTTGTCCCCCAATTTAAAAAAATGAAAGTCAGTCAAGTTATTATACATGATACATTAATATTCAATGTATCATGTTGATGATCATGTATATATGCAAAATCATAATTTTTCGATCTTTCAAAAAATAATCAAGCAAAATGCAAGATGAATTAAAGATATTCAAATTTCTGAAAATTCTTGGCATATTAGCCCATCCTAAATCATTGTTTTCACCATCTGTAGCAATTTGATTAAGGATAAGATAAATCTATATTAAAGGAGGGAGACAATAATTGACTTGTGATTTTTCTTACAAGTGTTTTTTGTTTGACTCTGTGTTTCAGTGGTTTACACTTCTATAAATACCTAGCTGATAATCCAGTTAACTTCTGTTTAATTTTCTGTATCTTCTCCTGCTTTCTCTGACTTGTCTGTCTTCCTGCTACATAAGGCAGAGATGTCCATCTCAACCTACGAAGCAGAAGTCATTTCCTCTCCCTGCAGTATAGTGGGAAGTGCCAGGAATGTTTTGGGTGATCTTGCAGAGAATATCTCAGTTATTTCTCTGTTGTAGTTTGATAAGCTCTTCGAGGATATAGGTCACTGGTGTAGAATAGCTTTACCTCTGTTTGTTTGAAACTGTGTAATGGAGAGCATTTCATAGAAATCAATTTAACAAACTAAGGTAAGACAGTTTTAGATCTGTGTGTACCTTGTTTTCTCTATTAACAGGAAAATGACATTTCTTGTGTTCAGTGTAGATTGGAGTAACTTGATGGGGTCTTACCAGCAGCACTGGATGCAGTTGGCCAGTTCTGAACCAGGACACCCTGGGCTCCTTGCATGACTGAAGATTCTTCCATGTGTACTGAACTAAAATGCAAAAGACACAACATGATAAACACCAGATATTCTTCCTAAAATGCAGTTTTATCTTGTGTTTGGGTCATGACCTGTGGGTGTAGGGTTTGTATTTGATGTAGTTCTTATTGGACTTCTGTTGTGGTCTAAGTCTCGTCTTGAGACACACTTGTATTCCTTGACTTAACGCTGCATGATTCCTGTGGTTCTCTGTCTTTTATTTCCTATTTTACTTCTCTTTTTCACTTTTTACATGATTTTATTAAATTTAATATGGTATTTTAATTTTGTGTGCAGAACTTTTGAAATGTTTTGTTGTGAAATGTTCTATGTAAATATAGTATTTGATATTCTTTTGTTTTTTGTTTTACTTTGCTTTGGTCCCTCTGTGCAAAGCAAAATTTATTTCTCCTGCAGACTGTAGAGTTTACATGTTGCTCCAATGTTGGACCTGATTCTTGCTCCTTGATTACCACATATGCTCCTCATATGTCAAAAGTCCCTGAGTATATTCTTTGCCCAGTTTCCTTTATTCTGTTAGCAGTTACACTACATATGTTGAAGCTTAATTCAAATATTTTTGCATGTCATTCACATTATGATTTAGATGTGAATGCCATCAGATTCCAGCGTTAACAGTCTGCAGCCTGAAGTGATTAACATGCACAAAAGACTGGTGTCACATGCAGAATGGAGTAACTGTTTTTATGATTCGGGCTATATGGGCAACAAAGTCAGATTTGGGTCACTTGATTACATTGTAAAAGTGTCTGTATATCCACCTGTCTCACATTTCATGGTCCTGCATTTGTGTCTATTCTCCACTTATCACCATGGACTATATCAATTCGATTAACTGCAATCTCATGGTGAGTATATATATATATATATATATATATATATATATATATATAAAGATTGTA
>JBBBVT010000007.1:19713864-19732289 GCA_037177035.1 Craterocephalus eyresii
TATATATATATATATATAAAGATTGTATAAAGGTATATAAATGTATTTAAAAATTGGGATTGAAGCTAGGTTGAAGCTAAATTTTTCTTACATTCTTTGAATTATGCATACAGATGGCCCGTCTCACATTTTCACACCTGCTAGTATTGCAGAACCTTCCCCCACAACTGAAAAAAACGCAAATTCTCTGAAAACGAACAGAAATAATGTTTATAGCCGAGTCTCAAATCTCAGCTAAGGGCATTTACAATTTTCCTGATAGTTACCCTCAAAATACTAGGATTTATCAGCAGATTAAATTACTTAGTCTGTAGTTTACATGAAAAACCATATAAACCTCTGTAAATATATACATATTTTTTGTCTTTAGCTGAAACTTTTTGGTATTTCTTTGGGCACCCTTCTCTCCAGCTACCTACTACTCATTAAGGTACAACTAACTCCTTTGAAGTTAAAACGTATTTATTGGAGACAATGCAGTGTACTCCTATGGCGTTAATAATTGTTGGATATGTTTTTGGCTTTTTTAAAAAACATTTTTAAATAATACATATTAATTCCATTTAAGAAATATAAACTGGAACCAGAGATTAGAGAAACATACATTTTGTTTTAAGTCATATTTCTGTTATTTCTGTTATTGTGTGTTGAGATTATTTGAATCTCTATGACAGTGATTTAGGGAAGAAATCACCTTCATAGAGGCCATTTTAAGTGCTGTAATTACCAGCATAATCAGGACACACTAATTAAATATTAATGGGAAATACTTGACAAATGAGACACTTTTCAGCAAGTCTTTTTTTCACGTTCCTCATCTCATCTTGTCTTAGTTTCTGTAACCATATATATTCTTGGTGAATTCCAGTATTTATATTTTCCAATGTGGCATTTTTTTGTCACTTAGCCTAAAGTACCTTGTCACCATGACCTCCTAAATCACCAACAGGTAAAAATACATGAGCATTTCATAAGAAATGAAAAGAAATTAGATAGGTCACAGTTTTGGAATGCGGTTGGGAGTAACCAAAATCTCTCATTCAAGCCCTGACTATGTTCCTAAATAGATGAACACATAGTGATGTTTCAGCTGAACATGATTTATTATCAACCCAAACCACATTCCAGGAGTGATTCATAAAACAGATTTCACGTTAGACTAGTTTACTCAAGCGCATTCAAACTCATTAATGTACATTACATGCAAGTATTTGTATGAAAAAGAATGATGAAAAAATACGTAATTACATTACATACTTCAGTTTACACTGTTTTTGCACTAAGATAAGGGTAACGGCAACTTCACCTTGCATCATTTGAAATTATTGTGCTATCTCATTACAATAACCCTATATTTGGTCCCACAGCAGTAAATATCCCAGTGTCTGTTGGGTAATCTAACACTGGTAAAATCATACATCAGTTTCCATGTCCCTGGTAGGCCATCTTTCCATCTGACGACCTGCCCTTCATACATCACTGGTCACTTTCTGCCTTCTCTTCCCCCCTGTCAGTTCTCCTTCTTTCTTTGAGAGCCATTTCCAAGTGCAATCCTTGGCTCTAATTTTTCACACTCATTTGTGTCCATTTATAAGTTATGTATTTGTTCTGCCGGTAAAAAAAGAGAAAAATTATCACCTAACAATATGAAGAGCATCTGATATATATATATATTTGTCAGTTTACTTTTTAGATTTCTGTGGGCTATTTGATAGTATATACTGTAGCTACCAGAATAAACTCTGTATTTGTGTTGGGAGGTAAATGGCAGTACATGACAAGTTCACTGACATGGTGGGTAGTCCTAATGAAAGGTGGGTGGTGGTTATGATCTGTCGGAAAGTGGTGCTGGATTTATTAAGTCTTTTGAGGCAGGTCCAGAATGCCTCAATGAAAGTAATGAGTGAAATATAATTAGAAAAAAAAGGATTTTTAAAATAATGTGATGCTCACCTCTGCATTACTCCTCCTGCTCTCAGGGAGGCTGAGTATCTCCAATCTGCATTAGGAGCCTTGGGCTGGAAGAGAAAATGAGAGCAATTGAGTCTTAAGTACAAGGGAAAACCAATACCAGCTCATTAATAAGTCATGTTGAAAATGGCTTGAGCACTGTTCAGCACATACAAATTTAGCCCCACACACATAATCACAGTCGTGACAATTTGCCCAAGACGAAGAAAATAAATCTGCGATGAATCAAAAATGCACGGTTCATACAGCTCCACCGATCCCCACACCTTTCTCCTGTAATGAGTCTCTTGAAAACAAAAAAAACAAAACGAACCCCCTCCCAGCATTTTCATTTTGACAGAGAAGATCTTAATTTTCCCAACCATTTTGTCCCCTCAAACAGCTGGCATAGTCCATGATCACAAGACCTTGCTCCTTCCTTTATTTTCCTCTGTATATTCATAACCCCATTGCTACTTAGTGTCCGATTATATCCCTTTCAAACTGATCAAAGCCTTGATCAAAGTTTTGATCAAAAAATCAAAAAACATAGCCTGAGTCAGTGTGACTCATCTTACCATGGCAACTGTACAGAGGACAATCTACATTTTACCCTTGATCCAGCCACAGAGCCATCTCAGTTCAGTCAAGGTCACAGGTGGAGGAGGGATGGGGGATGGGGATAACAGAGATCAAATTAACTCTCAGCATCTAGACAGCTCTGCAGCCAAAGAACAAAAAGGGACTCCTTATGACCAAAACCACTGCCTGTATTTATGGAAAACCATTTGTTTGTCACATCCTAATATGGGTCTTCAGCTTATGTGTTCTGCTAAGTCTATTTGTTACCAATTAATAAAGAAAACTTTATCTTCATAGATTATCCCTAAGACCATGCTAGTTGTGAATAACAGTTAACCTGATATCTCACCTACATGAAGAGATGTTATTTTTTTTCAATTTTAACCTTCACAATGCTAAACTAACCTCGTTAAGAACATGTGATTCTTCCTGCCTGACCATACAGTTCCTAAAAGCCCCATTTGCAATCTCATTTCCTTTCCAAATTGACATATGTTCACTTGTTCCTGAAGCTGCAGTGACCTCTATGAGTCCCAAATGGACATTTATCATTCCTGAAATTCAATATTTGGTCTTAATGACAGAAGCCTGCTATTCCCCTGGAGTCATCTGAAGAAAGCTGAAATCCTACAGAGACACTGATCACTGCAGCGTCTATTCACAGAGGGTGAAACTTGATTATATGAAGACAATCGCTCATCAAAAAGCAATCAGCGGGTGGATCAATAGTTTAGAGGAAGGAAGAAGATGTTAGTGTGGTATTAAACACACTGTTAAATAAATGATCTTTTTAACATATTTCTCTATGCATGAGGTACAGAAATAACCTGTTCAAAATGAAACAGATTGTCCACAAATGAGATTAAACAGCTTTGTTTTCTCTGTTGCTACATGACAATGGCCAAAGGGATACTAGTTTGCTTGACCGTATGGTGTATCTGGGGGTAAATTAAATCACTCACACAAGAGCACTGACACTCACACACAAGATCATACCAACATGAAATGCAAGCATCTGGAACATAAACATGTCTACATTTTAGTATACACCCCATTGAAGACAGAAAGGCATAACTGAATTTTAGTCATTTCACGCAGTAAATGTCAGCAAAAAGAAATACAAAACAGAAACAATAAATAAAGAAAAATAAATGCATTACAGAAAGTAAACTAAATGAAGATAAGGAAGAAACTCCCATGGGGTTTTAGTGTATTAATTTCTTTGCCCTGCAGTAAACAGTGAAAAAGTGAATGAAATTTTTAGGGGTATAGCCAGCTGTCTTCTCAAGGTTTTTTTATTTTTGCCTTTTCCTGAGTGAACCTTCCTTGCATGGATACAGAGCTCACACCTCCAGCATCAATATTTTGTCCAATCGCCTACTATCCCCCTCCCCATCTGCTTTTAGGCAGCCAATCCACACAGTGCTGCATAACACATGATGCCATTTCATCACAAGGCAAGTGCAAACATGACTGGCATTTAAAGAAGAACAGGTCAAACAACAGCAGCAAAATAAGATAAGAATTTTCTTTTTACAGTAGAAATTTCTCTCCTCCATTCTTTTCTTCAGTTCACTGACAGACCCAAAGAGGCTGTGGGAAAATATAGTGCAAAACAAATTACTTGTTTTGTCCTATTAATATTGTATATTCAACTTTAATAATAAATTATGCAAATAATGCAGCTAATATTTTGTTCAACCTGTCAATATATGCTAAAATTTTTTGCCACAGAACCACAAGTGAAGTTGGAACCTACATACAAGTAAGACAAACCCTCTTTCTTATATTTTCTTCCAATTCCAACAACCAAGCTTTCTGTTCACTTCCAGAGAAGGATGTAACCAGAAGAGGGGATTTTGGTGCAGTGGGACTGCTGCCTCTTGTTTAAGGCATAACTTTACTATTTTGAAGATTTCTTTTTTTAAATGAGAACCCAGTGCCCTTTGAACCTGCTGGTCTTTGTGTTTGCTAGAATTTTGTGGCATGCAGCCCAACACAGACAGGCTGTGTAAGATCATAGGTGAGCAGCAATTGCCAAATTATTCTGAAGGGAAAATAATAGGAGTTCAGAGAAAGAAGTTATAGGGGATGGTCCTCACTGTTATATCTTCATTACTGGAAAGAACATACACACTTAACATTAGAAAAACACTAACACATCCAAAAAATAATTCTGTGTCCAGTAAAATCATCACACAAATCGGAAAAGCCACTGAGGCAATACTAAGCCAAATTACAGATATCCATTGTAACAGACCTGAAAATATGGTGCAACCAATGAAGGCAATGACAGAGCGATACCCATAAGCAAATTTTCTGCAGTTCAATTGGCTCTAAAGTGACCTTAAAAGAATTAAGGGACAATTCAAATCCTCAGAATGGCTTGAATGCAGGAGATGATAATGCAGAAAAAATGCTTGCATGCCACATTTTCACAAGATAAACTAAAACATATTTAAACAAAGATCAAGGATTCAATAATCCCATCATATCTGCCCACTGAATATAGTGCAAAACATCACTCTGTACTAAATAACCAAACTTTTTCCTTTCATTTAATGTACTTTGTGTGTCATTTATTAAACAAGCACAAAGATTAGACCAGACACACACCTGAATGGCAGTTGCATCTGGCATACTCAGACGGCGTACAAATATCTGGCTCTGTCCACTGTGACTGGTGACGTAGCCTGAGCCCCAGGTGCCACTATGTGGCCGGCCCGTGTTGTAGAACATAAAAGTGTCACTTCCTGATGTTGCAGTCAAGCATGTCTTGTAACAGTATGTTTTGGTCAAAGACCCGTTTCCCCGCACTTCGATATAATGTGGTTCCACTTTGAGGTCACGGCGCAGGGCAACATTACTGTTTGGCTGCCCTGCTCCTCCTCCTGCTCCACCTCCTCCACCGCCACCTCCACTTGCAGCTCTTCCTCCACCACCCGCTGCTGATGTGCCTCCTTCCGACGCACTTTTTTTGGACACACAACATGGAGAGCAGGAGCCTGGCTGGGTGCAGTAGGCATGGCAACGTACAATGGCCAGAACAAAGACAGTGACCAAAAATACAAAAGTTGTGGCACAAAGCGCAATGATGAGGTAGAGAGTGACCGTGGAAAACATTAAGGGGCTGTCAGGTCTGATGATGCGCCTGGGGTCAGGAGTCAACTTTGTAGGAAGCTCCATCACATGTACATGGATGGTAGCAGTAGAAGAGAGGTGTGGTAAGCCATTGTCATGCACCAGAACAGTCAGAGCAAAGGTGGTGGAGTTATCTTCTATCACACGCCTTGTGGTTCGGATCTCGCCTGTGTACTCATGTATCTTGAACAGGTCAATGTCTCTGTTATTCTGCTCCAGGGTATAAAACAGCCAAGCATTCTGCCCTGCATCAGCATCCCATGCTGTCACCTTGCAAACTAACACTCCTGCTTCAGCATTTTTCATTAGTATCTCTGTTGTGCGGCTGCCGTTGGCAAGCGGGTAGACAATCTTGGGCACATGATCATTTTGATCCATAATGTAAACATACACTGTAGCCACACGGCTTAAGGGAGGCACACCATTGTCCTGGGCTTTCACCTGAAAATGAAACTCTTGTAGCTTTTCAAAGTCGAACGCTCGCAAGGCATAGGCCTCACCTGTGTTAGGTTTGATGCTAACATAGCTAGCTACAGGGATACCATGGTTGTTGTCATTAAGGACAGTATATGTGATGCGTGCATTTTCTGCAGCATCAGCATCTGTAGCCTTGACAACACAGAGGGGTGCCACAGGAGCGTTGTTCTCTGTAATATAAACAGTATATGAAGTCTGTTCAAAACGAGGAGGGTTATCATTAACGTCTGCAACATCTACTTGAAAAGTCATTTGAGATGACAGGGCTGGAGTGCCTCCATCCACAGCATTTACTGTGACATTATAGGATGAGATGGTCTCCCGGTCCAGGAAAGCAGATGTTACAATTGTGTAGTGGTTTCGGAAGGACTTGATCTTAAAAGGCAAATTGGGCATGATCTCTAGGGTTATTTGTTTATTTTGTCCAGAGTCACGATCATTCACACTGATCAATGCCACCACTGTGTCGGCCCGGGCATCTTCACGAACAGGGCTGGAGAGTGAAGATAATACAATCTCAGGAATGTTGTCATTACCATCCAAAACTTCTACTACTACTTTGCAGTGCACTGCCACAGCGGCTGGACCCTTGTCCATTGCTTGTATATACATTTCATACGAGTTAGTTTCCTCATAGTCTATATTATTTTTCACCCTTATTTCTCCTGTGTCTGTTTCCATGGAAAACATCTGTCTGACTCTTTCTGGTGTGTAACTACTAAAAGAATAAAAAACCTCTCCATTTGAGCCCTCATCAGGGTCTGTTGCATTTAGTTTGATCACAAGTGCCCCTTTTGGAGAGTTTTCAGAAAGTTTTACTTTGTACACATAGCTGTTAAATACAGGCACGTTGTCGTTGGCATCAAGGATACGGACATTGATTTTGGCTGTGCCAGTTCGCTGTGGAGTTCCTCCGTCCATAGCTGTTAGTACAAGTTGATGAGAGGGCATCTTCTCGCGGTCAAAGGGCTTCTTGAGAATAAGCTCGATGTGCTTGTTATGGGAAAATGATTTAATGGAGTCCAGAGTGATGTGGTCGTTAGGACTAATTCGGTACTGCTTCACGGAGTTGGAGCCCTGATCTGCGTCTTGAGCTCCCTCGATGTCAAACCGCGATCCAGTGAGTGCGGACTCTGACACCTCAAGCTGATATTCATCTCGAGGGAACTGTGGTGCGTTATCATTCACGTCCAAAATCTCCACCTCCACGTTGTGCATCTCCAGTGGGTTATCTAACACCACCTCCAAATTGTGTGAACAGGTGCCACTGAATTCACAAACTGTCTCTCGGTCAATGCGGTCACTCACCGCCAGTTTCCCGGTTTTATGGTTTATGGTGAAATATCTCCGTCCACTGTCAGATGTGATTCTGATGCGTCGGGTGGAAAGTTTTTTCAGATCCAGACCCAAATCCCGAACAATGTCACCGACCACTGCCCCATTCTCTAGTTCCTCCGGAATGGAGTATCGAATATGTGCATTTGTAAGGCCACCGAGCAAGAATATTAACAAACAGAAAGAAAAAGGCACATTCTCCTTTGCACTGTAACAGCATCTGACCGCCACAGCCATCGCAGGCAGGCAGAATTTGGAGACGGGAAGGAGAAATCTTTCCGCCTTTTCAGCTTGCTGCGGGTCCCCGCCCGCCTCATTAAAAACAGGAGAATAGTCCGTGCATAACTCCGACTATGTGCAGGGTAAAGTCCGCATCCTGTCAGATGCTTGGGTGAAGGGAATTTTATCCTGTGTATCCATGTTTTCCCCTGTCTTTCTCGACGATGGTAATATATCTATTTCTCTACCAAGACTGACTCCTTTTCTCAGATGCTGCTATTGGTCTCTCTCTTTTTCCCTCCTGCCTGCGATGTGGTGATGCTGTCTGTGGGCAAGAGGGGAGGGTGAGCCACTTGCTCGAATTAAGCTGGCTGGATTTCAGCACCTCCGATCGAGCACCATCTAATAAAATGAAACTACCCAAACACAGAAGTCTTCTGTGTTCTGAAGTCTTATCAACAAAGCCTTTATATTGACAAATCGTTGTGATAAATAATCCACGCATAAATTTCCAGGAAATTAAGAAATTTTTCCAAATTTTTTTTTTCTTCTTCTGTGCCACCGCCCTTTTCACTGTGCAGTGGGAAACTGATTTATAAACCACCTTGGCGATTAGACTTCCTCGCTGATGCCAGCCAACAACTCGGGAACGCTCAAGCCAGACAGAAAAATAATTTCAAGCAGAATCAATTTTCAAATAGCATGCAAAAAAAGAGATATATAACCCAGCTGTGAGGCAGCATTTAAACTGCATGGTGCAGTGTATGGTTTTCACCCGTTTAAATCCGTTTTTTAAAAAGTTAAATTTTATTCTAAGTTATTGTTTCTAACAAGGTCGTTGTAATAAGGATAGAGTCCAACCATTTTTGTAACTACGTCACACAAATACTTGAGTGAATCTGTTTCATCCTGTTTCTCTGCTGAGATTCAAGGGGCTTCTTTTTGCACAAACATACATTTTCCTGCTCCTCCGTTATTACCCGTTATATAGCCAGCAATGTTTTGCACAATTAATTCGTTTTTAATACAAGTGACGCAGTTCTGTACAGCCCCTTGCACCACAAGTTCATTATTCATAAAACCAAGCTTATGATGTCTCAACATTGTTATCTGCCGACTGCTTTAAACGGGTCACACAAAATGCTCCAGATGTGACCCTATTCCACATCTGGCAAAACGCCATCGTGAACTCTCCTGCGGACAAATAATACACACTCTATAAAATAATAACATGCAATGCAGTCACACCAAGGAAGACTATGTAAGCACAGACATTCTCCTCTACCATTACTGTCTTTACTGTCGTGTTCTTAATTACGTAATCTAATTCCAAAGACTTGGAAGTCCACAACTATAAATAAACCCAAATCACTAATATAGTGCTGTTTTGTTTGAAATGTTACATTTGTAATGAGTGGTGTTTGAAGCCACTAATTTGTTATCAGCTAGATCACATCAATTATCCTGTTTGAGTCTCTCAATTCTCTCTCATAATTACAGAGTCAAGATACACATCTCAATCATCTGTGACCTAAAATATATTCAAGTAAACTGAACAAGACTCATGGGCTCATAAGTTAAATTCAACCATGCACCTCCCTAAAGCAACTAAAATCACGCAGTGAGTGAGCAGGAGTCTGTGGGGATGTACACATTAAATACTTTCAAATGTTTTCATCTGATTCTATTAACAAATTACCATGTCCCTGGACAAAGTGCCAAATAGTGTATGTGTCTGCTGCCTAGAGATGTTATCTCAATCATGTTCAACAAAAGATTGAGAAGAATTTTGTCTTAAGTTTTTTTTTTTTTGTCAACATAATTATGCAGTGAGGCCCAGAATTATTGGTTTCCCTGATAAAGAGGCAAACAGTGAGTCAGTATAACATATGGACAAAAATGTAAATAAACACTTTTAAAAATGTTTTATTTCTATATTTTCTGTATGTTGTCCATACACGCCTTCACAGAGGCTGCCTCTCAAACACTTTGATCCAAAAGTAGTTAACTATCAGCCTGCCACCAATAACAAATAACCTACATTATTAATAAAAACAGAAAGCTGCTGACTCATTGTTAATGTTGATGAAAGATGGCAAAAATCGTGTTCTCACCTCCAATAAGGTGATTTAGGGCAGGAAGACATAAACAAACAAAATTTAATATGTGGTGTTTAACCTGTGAAAACAACTAGTTAACCGACTGTTCCCCTGCTGTAAGCTCTGATGCCATCAACTTTTCCCATAGAAATAACAGGACAAACTATTGTGGCAATAAAACAGTTGTTTTACTGATGTGTTATTTAAACAATGTTTATGTAATTAACTGCCATCCTAAAGAGTTGAAGAGGTGTGAACAAGTGTCTTTATGAACTCTGGGCATCATCTTGGTTCATCACGGCCACTTGAGCTAAAAGAGTCTACCACCCACATAATCTTTTTGCTTTCTCAATGCTCTGCCACTCTCACTCACGCCTGATATGCCCACGGCAATGACAGAACTTGGCATCCCAGGAGATGAGGATGAGACAATGACTCACTCGGATGCTGCTGGAAGATAGGTTGATACAGACTGACTCTTCACACTCAGAAGCAACAAAACCTAGGTGGCAAAATGGAGAGTTGAAGAAGTAGCCAAATGTTTCATGCTAAAAATCCTATTTAACACACATTAAGCTATTTATAAAAGAAAGGAGATAGCTAAGTATATATGAAATAATAGTTTGTATGATTATAACAGAGTTTATGATGGAGTGAGAAACTGTTTTCTTTTTTCCCTCTATTTTCTGTGGTGCTGCAAATGTTATTAAAGTCACCTCATTCGTCATGTATTTCTGCCTCTGCTTTATCGTACAACAGAGCAGAGTTTTTTTTTCATGTGGTTTCATGAGGCAAACAGTCTCAGATGGGTCGACATGTATTTCTGCAACACTAACCCTAACATTTAGCAGATTTTTCCCAAGGGGATGTTTGAACTTCCATGTTTGGCGGTGATACAGAGAAAAAAAGAAGACAGGTGGCATCTACCTGGTCAACAACAAACATAAAGCTGGATTGCACTTGACCTTTACACACAACTCATTCATTCACTGTTCTTCAAGCTCTCCTCATTGCCTATATATAGGCTTTCTCACAGCTCTCTGATGCTTGTACCTGTGCCTAATGTGTCCATCTGTTCCAGTGTTAATTGAATGCCTCTGAGCTGTTGTTTATTTCATTGTTCACTCAATGGTACTGCAAATAAACTTATCAACAATATTCCACCTGCTGACAGATGCCATCCTCGCTTCAACAAATACTGTTTAAAAATAGCTAATTGGCTGATTTGTTTTCATGTTCTTCTGTATTTTGCCTTTGAAAAAAGTAAAAACAAAACAGGTTGTCTTAATGTCTCATCTCACCATTTCCAGCACCTGCCTATAGCATTTTATTCTCCATTCCTGTTGTCACTTTACTCAATCCACCCTGGACTTGGACCAGCTGCGCCCCTGTCCACCAGCTGCTGCTTCAGCTGAGGGTTAACCAAAGAGCATAATGACCGAGAGCTAAAGCCATTTGCACACTGGAAAAAGTGGGTGTTCAAGACAGCAGTTTGATAGCAAGGATAATTCAGGTTTTAAAAAAACTTCATCTTTGTTCTTTCTACCATAATGTAAAGAATCCCCCATTTAATCAATTATGCAATATGGCCATTATTCATTACATTCTCTACAACCTCATTAACACTATGCAGCTTTGAAACTCATTTATAAGATTTTCCCTTGTAGACTCCTCACAGGAAACCCCTTTTGGTTAAAAAGAGCTAAAAATCAGATCTACATAGGATCAGGTTATGATTGGACTATCCTGATGTCTGACTCCTTACATCATTCACTCGGTCAGTACATACAAACAGAAGTAGTCATGCAAACTTAAAGGGCATTTGTATCTGCAGGCCCGTATGTTCACACAAAGCCAACGTACAAAACAGAATCAGTGCTATCTGAGGACAAAATTATTGTGTCTGAATGAATGTCAGAAGATCTTAAGCTATTTTTCTTGCCATTTTCAAATGCCTGAGGGCAACCATGTCCAGCCAATAAATAGACACACTAACTGCAGGAAAGAGGAGAATGCAGCCTCCTTATAGACTATTGAGAGGGAAGAGATAGAATATGGATAATATGGAAAAGATTAGAATTTTTGAAGGCTCAAAGTATTATGTCTTGCTATTATAATTAAAATATTATCAAATCTTACTTAATTGCTATACTGCACAGGAAATGGTAGATCTAGCTAACTCATAAAATTTCCCTCATGTCAGTTTTTAGAGGTCAAAAGAAAATGTAAAATGAATGGTGCCATTCTAGAACATGATTACAAAGAAATACGCTTAAGGAGCTGACAATCTTTTTTTTAAAAATGGAAAAGACAACAGAAAGAGAATTCCAAACCCACCCTGGAAAAAATGGGGGGAAAGCTTAGTTTAAGATATTATAATGGGTGTGGCCATGCCAAAGATAAAAAAAATATATGAGTAAGAAATTTAATGGGTACAAGAAAATTAACAAGTCTTCATGTACTTCACAGAGGTCTCTTCATGTTACTGAAAACATGATAAAAATTACTGTAAAACTAGGCAAAGTAAAAATAAAGTGATGCCAGTAGACTTACAAAATTTATCATGTCATTGAAAAGGGCTGCATGAGCAGAAGGGATGAAGTGAAAGAGATGGTGAAACTGGTCCCTCTGTTGGAATAAATTGGTAGCACAAGGGTTGGACACGTGATCCTCACCCCACTGTCCATCCACCCACGCTTTTTCATTAAGCCAAGGCACTAAAGCATAATCCCATCGATGTGTGTTTGTGTGTGTGTGTGTGTGTGTGTGTGTGTGTGTTTGAGAGGGAGAAAGGGCAGAGGAAGGAAAGGCACAGACATGAGGCTGCAGCAGAAGGCATTTTCCTTATCCTTTTTCTAGCACAGTCAAAGGAGGATACATACTTTAGTAAAATAAAATAAAAAAATTAAAAAAATGAATAAAAATACAATTCATAGACAGCATCATGATGATTTTCATGATGATTTTTTAGCAAAATGCTACACCTTGTAGATAAATATGTAAATACATAGTCAACTACAGCCTCTGGCTTCTGTCTCCCCAGATAAACAAAAGACTTGCTATAAATCAACCTGTGTTGTTTGACTGCTTAGTTGGTGTCTGTTCAATATGCAGCTCAATAATAGCTCACTCACTGCACTTTTGTGAAAATATGAGTTTCTGCTATGACCACCCTCTCAATCTCCTGCATATGACCTATTTATTTTCTTTTTATTAATGCGTGTAGCGCTTTCATGTATAACTCAATTGTATGTCCCTCTTTTGAGATGGTTGTTTAACACAGACAATTTCTGTCATGTAGGATTAAAAAATCTGCAGATATGCATACATGCTGGTAAAATTAATTTAGCAAAAAGTGACTGATGAATGGTATACTGCTTTATCATACTGAAATAGAACAGTGCTCTCAGCCATTTTCTGTGCAGAGAAACTTTTCCCTTCCACAACAACCATAACAGAAGTCTCAGGGTAAATGCAATCCTTTCACTCAGGTGAACACAGCGAGTGGGTAGAGGAGGCATTGTGAATATGTTTGTTCTAATCCCTTTTGTACCTTTCTTTCAAAATTAAAAGGGCATGAGAGAACAAAAAGTACCACAAATCCCTTCCCATAGGACTTAACAAGGGTTAAACAAGTCCTTGGTTGTCCTGTTTCAGCCATTGCATGTATCAAACAGATTCTTGCTGTGGCACTGAACAAAGCTATCAGGAATTGCAGGCAGGCTTTGGATCCTTCCCTCTTAGGATGCCCTGGCTTTGTATCCCTGCTGGATGGGAAAGGATGGGAAAGGATGGGACCCGTGGTTCTGAGCATGACAAAGCTAATCTAATGACTCCAAAAACATTTCAATGCCACTGAGAAGTGGCATAGATGGAGGGTCGGTGGAAGTAGGAGAGGGGTGGTGATAAGTCTCCCTTTTGTATATGTGACCAATTGTAAGCCTGTGATGTTCTCACTCAGCCACGAGGCATGTATTTAGAACATTTTTTGCTCTTCTCGTCCTCAGTTTTTTTTTCTTACAAGCTCATGCTCAAGGCTCTACGCTGCTGTATTTGTGACTTCACCTAAAATCCTTTCCAATTTATAATCATTTCTCTAATCTTACATTTTTTCTTTCTCATTTGATGTAGTCAGTTTCTTTTTCTAAAACAGTTTTGATGAGGATGCTATACACTTTTGTTTTGCATCCATTAGTCATTTGCACTCTCTGCATTTCCTCTATCCACCCAGTTTCCTTCCAGTTTGCAAAACATGCTGGGATGGATGTCTGTGTGAGGGGCAGGCACATACTGGCAGCTCCTTGGAAACAGACTTGCTCATCATTGCATTACAATTCGGAGCAGTCTCCGTAGTAACCATAGATAGCAAAAGCGCTAACACTCTCAGACAAAGGACACACCCTTGTAAGGATGAAAACAGGAAGTGATGCGCCTGACATACAGTCAAGGAGAATTACAGAACAAAAAATTAATCCTAATGCCACATTCTTTATCTAAAGCCATGTGTTTAAAAATGTGGGCATTTCTAGTCCAGTTGTGGAAACCATCTTTTGTTTTCCTTCTATATGACTTGCAGTTTAAGTCTCTGCTGCAGGACTGCAGCTATAGGCTAATGTACTGTAGATCCAATTGCTGAATGCATTATAAAGCACATGGCGTGGCAGAATCAGAAGCTTTTATCTTATACTCATTCTATATCCTGTTGTAATCGTTCTATGGTCCATGAAAGCTTTAATGTATTAGATAAATAAGACTGTCATTATAAGCGTGCCTCAAAACAACAGAAAATGTCTTGAACACGCACCCTCTTGGCAGCATAAGCTGGCCAATACTGTAGAAGAAAGAGACATGGTGTTTTGATGCCTGCATATTGAAAAACCTCCTCTCCTCATCCACCCCAGCCCTTCTCACGGCTTAGTTGGTTTAGCTGTGATTGACATTAGGTGCTGTCAACCCCGCCCAACCGCAGAGCTGAGCAGGGGGGAGAGAGCTGGAGCCGACCGGAGCTGATACCAAGATCGGAACGGAAGCTCCCTGCTGCTGCTGCTGCTGCTGCAAAGAGTAGCGGAAAATTACCTGCCCCTCCCCCCACTCGCTGCTTCACTCACAGAGAGCTGCAGCATACAGGGCACACATACTGAACCACTTTTAAGCAGAGACAGCTCCAGGCATTGTTTTTGGAGCCACAATATTCACAGCTTGTGTACGCTACAGCCAACACTGTGCATAAACTGTATCGGACAGAGAGCGACCCAACAAACACAGGTTCAGTCGGATGACGAATATAGCGTGCTGCCATGCTTAAATCACCCGCTGACCCACTTAAAAGAAGCACATAGCCTACACTCATCCTTTGCAATATTCAAAGTCATTTTCAGAGATATAGCTCACAGTTCTATTTTCATCTCCGTCACACTGGAATCAAATGACCGGGGTTTTGACAGATCAGGTGGCGTTTGTTTATGCTGAACCACTCCCTGAAATGAGGTCATAGAGTCTGAGTGACTCAAAGCATTATGAATCCACCGCAGCACCGTGCACTACCGAGCTCCACAGGCATTATTTGAACAAAGCCCACCAGCAGTTATGAAGTATAGTGGGCTTTGTAATGCACGTTGCACAACGGTATTCTGAACACCCCCCTTTGCTTGATAAGGTTCTGTAAACACATCAAGGATGGTAATGAAAATATATTAAATCATGTTTACAGCGTTCGAAGGCTGACACAAGACATGTCTGCAGAGATGGAGCTAATTTCCCGTTAGCTCCTTCAGCTGCTCCCCTTCTCCAGGAGAGAGATAGGGGGAGGGGAAGAAACCAGAATGTATGAGAGAGGAGCAGAGAAAAGGCTTGAAAGGAAAATGTATGAGTGATACAGGATAAAAAGAAATGTGAATGCAGAGGAAAGGACACTATCATAAATTATGAAAAATAAACATGACTGAAACATTAAGACCAGATTCATCTTATCTGTCATGTAGTGCAATTGAAAGTAGCTAAGTCATATTGCTTTTGATTCATATACACATTACAGAATTGAAAAGTCTAATAATGATTTATGAGAAAAATAATCTATAACTCATATCTCATGAGAGATACCACTGATTGAAATACACCGAACAGGTATGACAATATCAACGAGCTCCAAGCTTGAAAGACATAGACCTCTACACAACCTAAATGTATGTTTTAATCTAGCATCTAGTCCATTTACACTTGTATATGGAGAGGTGGCATAAAGCAAGCCACATGTGGAAATTATCTTTATGCTTTGCAGATTTACTGTTTATACCACTGTCAAGAGAGGAACTTTCAGTTGTCTGAGAAGGACAAATGCATTTCTGGTAAACTGTGTTATTAGTTAAATTAAATTATTGCTACAAATGTTCTGTAAATGGTCTCACAATTTGGATGAAAAGCTTCAATTGTATGAAACCATATAGCTCTTAGATTGGTTGAAAGATTGACTGTCACCAGTGAGCTGGGAATAGTGGTTAATGATAACAGAAAAATTGGTGCTTTCACTGGTATGGCGGGTAAAATTATGCAATGTCACAAATAGCTCTGGATCTGATGACCTGTCATGATACTTTGCATTTCTCCACTCCACAAATGTCTAAACTGAGAAACTTTACAATTTTATGCAGAAATGAGCTTATAGTATTTCCTACAGTTTGGGATGGTGGCAGCAAAGGTCTGAAAAAGCAAGAAAGTAAAAAAAAAGAGATCGGTCAACAGCAGTTATGTTAAGTGATATTAGGTCTGTAACATTATTAGCTATAAAAGGGATGTTTTAGAGAGGTAGATGCCCTGAAGTTAAGATGGGCAGAGGCTCTCCAGTCTGTGAAAGATTGCGTAAAAAGATTGTGGAATACTTCAAACACCCTGTACAGAGCATAACATCATCAAAAGATGCAGAGAAACTGGAAACATTTTACTGCATAACAACCAAGGCCCCAAACCTTTAATGGAAGTCCATGGTCTTGGGGCCCTTGGAGGACACCATCACTCACCAAAATAAGTTTGGCACTGACATGACATGACCCAGGAATACTTACAGAAACCACTGATAGTTAACCCATAAAGTGTACCATCTGCAGATGCCAACAAAAGCTGTTGTGCAAAATGGAAGCCCTATTTGAACATGAAGCACTGTCATGTCCGGTGGGTGTCTCATCTGAAATCAGCTGTTTCAGATTGGGAGTTGTTTCTACTGGTAGACTAGATCAAATGTCAAATTCTTGTTGGTAACCACAAATGCTGCATCATCCAGGCTAAAGAAGAGGGGGCCCTTCTGCTGCGTTATTAGTGTTTAGTTCAAAACCCTGCTTCTCTGAGAAATAGACTTTGAATGCATAAAAGTAATTAAAGATTATAGAGGAACATATGCTGCCATCCAGATGACATTCATTTAAAGCCTTTCAGATATCAGCAAGACAATGTGAAACAACATACTGTAGCTATGACAACGGCATGGCTTCACAGGAGAAGACCTTGGTGTTAAAACTGGCCTGCCTGCATTCCAGATCTTTTACCTATAGAGAACATTTGATGCATGATTGATTGAAAAAATATCATCAAAGAGGACAACAAACTCTTCAGCAGCTGGAAACCTATATCAGGCAAGAATGGGTCTAAATTTCACCATAAAAACTCCAGAGCGCATAACCTTGATACCCAAACATTTTCAAACTCTCAGAAGAAGAGGGTACTACACCATAGTAAACCTGTGGCAACTATTTTGAGACCTATAGCATGCATCACATTTGACACGACCTCATTTTGTGAGTAAAGTTGTAAAAATGTCTCAGTTTAGACATATTTTATGTCATGTATATTCTGTTGTAAATAAAAAAAATGATTTGAATATCTTTTAGTTTTCATCTTGTTCAAATTCTAAAAAACATCCTAACATTTCTGGAATTTGTTTTAGACTAGTTGAAATAAACTGTCACATTGTTGTCAGCCATCTCCTCTATATTGATTTCAAACGTAACTACTATGTGTGCATTTACATGGTAAATGTTGATTTTGAAACCTAAAAAAAGAATACCCAAAACAAACAAACAAACAAACAAAAAACCAAAACAATAACCTTAATGTAGAATCATTGTGAAGCCTCTATGTGCACGGGTGAACAAAATATGGTTGCAACGCATCTCTAAGCCACTAGAGGCAGCAGCGATTATCCTGTCTTTGCGACAACCTCTCTCTCTGTCTCCCACACACTTTCTCTTTATTTTGAAAACCGTATGGCGCGCGTTTTCACCAGATTGCTGTAATCTTACATAAACATTCGCCTGATATGGAGCTTTTTGTTAAGGTTGTTACGACTTTCATCATCTTCAGTAAGTCTATTTCTTCAGGATACCCCTTCTATCCATTCTTTCATCCATCCATTTTTCTATCGGCCTACCTTATCCATTCCAGTTCATGTTTGTGGGGAGCATCTTAATGGGGCGAAATACCACCTCTAAAAACTCGAACAGAAGTCATATATGCGATGTAAACAAACCTCAGATAGCTAACACTCGAGATAAGCTAGTTCCGGTGTTACACCAAAATCTGTGACCCATCAGAAACTGTGACTGCAGGGGGCGATAGTGGGATCTTTTTCTGTAT
>JBBBVT010000007.1:19740873-19753690 GCA_037177035.1 Craterocephalus eyresii
GGGGTGAGTTTTCAGGTCATTGTCGCTCATTCTTCTCTTAGTCCTGATTTCTCCGCTGCTGGTTCCGATCCTGAACAGGTTGTTTCCTTTGGGCTCAGATAGATGATAAGAAAGCAGTGCATTGTATCCAGAGTCTGCGTCCACAGCCCTGATCTTTGCCACAAAATATCCTGCATCGGCAGAATATGGGATTGTCTCGCTGTTAACAGAGCCGTGCTCAGAATATGGAGCCAGGATTGTTGGACTGTTATCATTTTCGTCGAGGATCAAAAGATTGACAGTCACGTTGCTGCTGAGTGGAGGAACACCAGAGTCTGTAGCTTCAACTTTAAACTGTAAACTTTTTAATTCCTCGTGATTAAAAGACTGCAGACTGACAATATCTCCAGTCTCCAAGTTCATATTTAGTACAGAAGAAATCGGAATATTTTTTGGAGAACTGTCCAACAGTTTGTACGTTACCTTTGCATTGCTATCTAGATCAGGATCAATAGCACTTATTGTATAAATAACTGAGCCAACTGGACTATTTTCTTTGACATAAACATCAATCACAGACTCCTTAAACCGAGGTGCGTTGTCATTTACATCAGCAAGACGGACAGCTATGACCCTAAAACTGGAGAGAGGTGGACTCCCCTCATCCGTCGCTGTAATAGTAACATTGTAGAGCGAAGTGTTTTCTCTATCCAGTGGTCCATCTACAACTAACGAATAGTCATTTTTGTAGTTAGTTTTTAGTTTAAATGGAACATTTCCAACTAATTTACAGTTTGCTACACCATTCTTTCCTCCATCTTTATCACGCACTGTAATCAAAGCAACGATTGTCCCCAGTTCTGCGTCTTCTTTTACGGGAGTCATCAGTGATGTCAAAGATATTTCAGGGGGATTATCATTCACATCTATTACCTCGATCAATATTTTAGCATGTGCACTTCGAGGAAAGGCTCCTTGATCCTGTGCCTGGACTCTTATTTCATAAGCATGTGTGTTTTCATAGTCTAGGCTGTTTTTCACAGTGACTTCCCCTGTTTTGGAATCAAGATCAAAAGTATCCGAAGGGTCATTATTCCTTCGCTTTATAAAAGAGTATGTGATCCTGCCATTACTACCGTCGTCTAAATCTGTTGCATTTAATTTCATTACCACAGATCCTTGTGCAGCATTTTCTCTTGCTCGTATTTTATAAAGTGTTTTGCTGAAAATTGGTGCGTTATCATTTGCATCTATTACATTTACATTAATTTGGAGTGTACCAGACCTGACAGGTTTTCCTCCATCCACAGCGGTCAGAATAAGTTTAAGAAATGGCTGCTTTTCTCGATCTAAAGCTTTGTCAAGTACCAGCTCAGCAGACACACCGTGCTCACTGCTGCTCTGCACATCAAGCGAAAAATGCTCATTTTGACTCAGTTTGTAGCTCTTCACTGAGTTACTACCTATATCTGCATCTTCTGCAACTGGCAGAAGATACCGTTCTCCCGGAGACATTGATTCTGAGATGTTTAACATATAACACTGTTCAATGAACTCCGGTGAGTTATCATTAATATCTAAAACGTTGATTTCTATGCCGTGTACAATCATTGGGTTGCTTAGAACAGACTGTATTCTCAGAGAGCATTGTGCCGTGTTCGGGCAAACCTCTTCCCGATTTATTCTTTCATTAACAAAGATGTTCCCGGTCCGCAAATTCACGTCAACATATTTCTTACTGTTACTTGACAAAATGCGAAGATCTCTGTTGTCCAGCTCCTGTACGTTCAAGTTTAAGTCTTTAGCGATATTCCCTACCACGGTGCCTTTGTTCATCTCCTCGGAAATGGAGTAAGATAATTGCGAAGCAAAGCAGTCACGAAGACAAAGCAACAAAACCAAATGGATCCAAGTATATTCCTCTGTTCCCATGTTAGATATTGAAGTCCGCAGTCTCTCAGTCCATATATTCCAATGTGTGTGAAGCTATTGTTTATCCAACACAAACACCGTCTTCCAGCGACAGCAGCAGCCCTTCTTTCCTCGCCACAATCACTGTCTAAGCGAATGACGGTTTTGGTTTCACCCTAAAGGGAGGAGTTATAGATATGTTCTGCTTTAACGAATGTATCTGCGGTCTCCAGCGACCTCACGTGGTATGGAAAGAGACTCATAAATGTAAAACATCGATCACTATCAGAAATGTTTTCTCATTTAAATTGATGGTATTTCCCGTAAAAGAAGAAAACTATTTTCATATTTGATTATTGTATGACTGCATTTATATACGCTGTTGGAGTAAATAAAAAAGGAAACGACTATATCACAATGATGCATCATATTCAGGAAATGTTTCATTCTTTTCCATAGAATACAAGGCCAGATTATGATTTTGTGTAAGAATGAATTAAACAAGTAAACCATGAGAGAAACACATTCGATGGGTTTTACAAAGTTGTTTTATATACCTCACAGAGAGCATTGATACAAAACTCCGAATGACAAAAAGGGATCCAGTTTCAGCACCATGGAGAGCGCTGACATATCCTGTTCGTTTTCTGCTACGTTTCTGCTGGTTTTAGAGACCTTAATATTCATCTGACCTCGTTAGTCAGATAGCTGTGCAATGGATATTTAAACATATGCTGATTTAAACATATGTTTATTCTCAACCCATAAAGACGTGGAGTAGTGTTTAGGACGTACAAGAGATACTTTTGCAAAACAAAATATAGAAGATTCTTGATTCTCAACGAGCCAGAGCGCAATCAAATGAACAGGTCTGACAACGTAACTCTTTAGTAAAACTTGAAAACATACCTTATCTTTGTTGGGTAAGGTCTGAGTCCTGGTAAAAGTGTCTCCTTCATTAATACTGATCAGTTCTGCGTCTAAGGATGGAAACGGTGCGGGGAAAACCACAACATCACTCTTCAGTGTGTCTGAGCTGAAACACACGTCGTACTGCTGAGTAGCTTTAGAGTAAGACCAGCTTCCATCCGGGTGGGTGGTGATCATTGGGGCGCTGTACCTGCTGAAACCGCTGTCTGTCCTGTGGCATTTGACAGCTATTAAACCGATAAGACTCAGCAGGAAAATTGCTGACACCGCCACAATGGCGATCAGAAGATACAAGTTCAAAGCAGAGAAGCTGTCCTCCTTCATAGGAACATGTCTAAACTGAGTCTGGATGTCAGCTGTATTTTCAACCACCACCACATCAATGGACACAGTAGCTGACAGAGAAGGTTCTCCGTTATCAGAAACAAGCACCACCAAGGGATGAGTTTTCAGGTCATTGTCGCTCATTCTCCTCTTAGTCCTGATTTCTCCGCTGCTGGATCCGATCCTGAACAAGTTGTTTCCTTTGGGTTCAGACAGGTGATAAGAAAGCAGCGCATTATATCCAGAATCTGCGTCTACAGCCCTGATCTTTGCTACAAAGTATCCCGCTTCAGCAGAATATGGGATGCTCTCACTGTTAACAGAGCTGTGCTCAGAATATGGAGCTAGAATCGTGGGATTGTTGTCATTTTCATCAAGGATAAAAATATTGACTGTCACGTTACTGCTGAGTGGAGGAACACCAGAATCTGTAGCCTGAACTTTAAACTGGAATGTTTTTACCTCCTCGTAGTTAAAAGACTGCAGACTGACAATTTCTCCAGTCTCTGAGTTCATATTCAAAAGAGCTGAAAGTGGAACTTTTTGAGAATGAATATCAATTAATGAATAAGTCAGTTCAGCATTTTCATCTGTATCTGCATCTTGTGCTATTGCCTTTGCGATAACATGTCCTACTCTACTGTTCTCTCTCACATAGACATTCATATTTGTTTCAGGGAAACTGGGTGCATTATCATTGATGTCGGAAATATTCACACTGATCACAGCTGTGCTAGAAAAAGGCGGACTTCCTCCATCAGTTGCAGTAATAGTTACATTGTACTGTCGTACACTCTCCCTGTCAATGAGACCGTCAACTACCAGTGAGTAATAGTTTTTGTAATTTGACGTCAATTTAAAAGGAACTGTGTCTAAAATTTTGCAAGTTGTGAGGCCATTCAGCCCCCCATCTTTATCTGTCACAGTTACTAATGCAACAACTGTTCCAATTTCAGCATTTTCCTTAACTGGAGTCATCATCGATGTTACAGAGATTTCTGGTGCATTGTCATTAACATCCACCACCTCGACCAGGACTTTAGAATAACCACTGCGGGGGGATGCACCTTGGTCAGTTGCGCGCACTCTCAGTTCGTAAGCGTTGTTTTCCTCGTAATCCAAATTAGACATTACGATTATTTCACCAGTCTCTTGAGTAACACTAAATTTACCAGGGGAGTCCACAGTGCCTCCTCGCATTAAAAAATATCCTATGTTTGAATTTGGACCTTCGTCTAAATCTGTTGCATTTAAAGTTATTATTGTTGTTTCTACAGGTACGTTTTCACTCACACGTACTTTGTAAAGCGGCATACTAAATAAAGGCGCGTTGTCATTTACGTCAATAACATTTATAACAATGGTCATAGTGCCAGACCGTGGAGGTTTCCCTCCGTCCACAGCGGTTAATATTAGTTTCAGAGAGGGTTGTTTTTCTCTGTCCAAAACTTTTTGCAGCAATAACTCAGCAGAGACGCTGTCTTGACTATTGCTTACATCTACGGAGAAATGCTCATTCTGAGTCAGTTTAAAGGTTTTCACCGAATTACTACCAGTGTCTGCATCATGAGCTGCTGGGAGCGGAAACCTCTCTCCTGTTGAAGATGATTCTGCGATATTAAAGACGTGGATTTGTTCGACAAATTCCGGTGCATTATCATTAATGTCAATTATACTAACTTCAATGCGATAAATACTCATAGGATGACTGAGGAGTCCTTCAATATCTAAAGAGCACTTAGGTAGATTAGGACATATCTCTTCACGGTCCAGCCTTTCATTTACAAACAAAACTCCTGTTCTCAAATTTGCTTCAAAATACGCCTTACTGTATCCCGATACAATCCGAAATCCTCGTTCCTCCAGCTGCTGCGGACTAAAGTGCAAATCCTTTGCAAGATTTCCAACCACTGTGCCTTTATCCACCTCCTCGGAAACGGAGTAAGAGATCTGAGCTGAAGACCAGTGAGATAAACAAAGAATAATGGCGAACAGCATCCATTCTTCCTCTCTGCAGTGTTGTTGAATCATTTTACGTTTTTCCCGAGATCACCAATTCAAGAAAGCTAACGTGATTCATTCACAAAACGGACAAAAATTCATAATCCATCTGAGCTCCCGAGCTGTCGGCACCACATTTCACGACGATGTCTGTGCAAGACCAGAACAATCACAGGCTGTTTCACTCCTAAACGAAAGTGGAGGAGGAGTTTTTGGTCATTACTTAGTACAGTGTATGTTGTGGTCTCGAGCGTCATCTAGTGTTGTTTTTATAGCATGGGTGAAACGTCGTCTCGATGAAAAAGCTAAACAGATGGAACAATGAGAAAGACAAATAAATTTTGACAGTTTTAACCAGAGAGAGAGGCTTTCACTGAAGAAAGGTACCGATGAAGAAATCCGATAAATAGGTTCTGTAGACAAATTGTCGATGTTATATGGTCTTTATGCTTGTGACTGCAATAAAGTAATAATGTATTTTCAAAGAAACATAACTTTTTTTAAATAAATGGATAAGATATGTACATTTATAATAATTTATTTGATTGGATCAATGTGATGAATCCATCTAATTTATTAATCACGAGTCATCAAAGGAGTGCACAAGTAAAAAAAAAGAAAAAAAGACAGAGAGAGACAGCCCACGAATAGGACCTTTACATTTAAGCTATCATACCGTATAAACAGTACAAATAAAAAATAATAAAGAAATTACACCTGCAGCACCATCTCTTATTTAATTATATGTGACAAAATCTCTTGGGGATTATTGCAAAACTTAATCACGAGAAATGCACATGCGCATTACATGTGGTAGCTGGGATTTTGTTCATGAGGTCAATCCTAAACGTTATTACATGACATATTTGGGAACCTGGTGGGGATTATTAAAATAGGGCAACTTTTGTGGGACTCTTTAACCTATCTTTCAATTAACATTTCACTTCCTAACATGGATTTTTAACTTGAAAACAACTCACCTTTTCTTTGGTGGGTAAAGTCTGAGTTCGGGTAAAAGTGTCTCCTCCGTTAATACTTATCAGTTCAGCATCTACGGGTGGAAACGGTGCGGGAAAAACCACAACATCACTCTTCAATGTGTCTGAGCTGAAACACACGTCGTACTGCTGAGTAGCTTTAGAGTAAGACCAGCTCCCGTCCGGGTGGGTGGTGATCATGGGGGCGCTGTACCTGCTGAAATCGCTGTCTGTCCTGTGACATCTGACAGCTATTAAACCGATGAGACTCAGCAGAAAAATTACTGACACCGCCACAATTGCGATCAGCAAATACAGGTTCAAAGCAGAGAAGCTGTCCTCCTTTATGGGAACATGTCTGAACTGAGTCTGGATGTCAGCTGTGCTTTCAACCACCACCACATCAATGGACACAGTAGCTGACAGAGAAGGTTCTCCATTATCAGAAACCAGCACCACCAAGGGATGAGTTTTCAGGTCGTTGTCGCTCATTCTCCTCTTAGTCCTGATTTCTCCAGTGCTGGTTCCGATCCTGAACAGATTGTTTCCTTTGAGCTCAGTCAGGTGGTAAGAAAGCAGCGCATTGTATCCAGAATCTGCGTCCACAGCCCTGATCTTTGCCACAAAATATCCCGCTTCAGCAGAATAGGGGATGGTCTCGCTGTTAACAGAGCCGTGCTCAGAATATGGCGCTAATATCGCAGGGCTGTTGTCGTTATCATCCAGAATAAAAATATTTACAGTTGCGGTGCTACTGAGAGGAGGGATACCCAAGTCCGTGGCCTGAACCTTCACCTGAAACGTTTTTAATTCCTCAAAATCAAAGGGCTGCATGCTGACTATATCTCCTGTTTCTGAGTTGACGGTTATCATTGATGTCCTTCTTGTGGTTGCTGGAGAGCCATTAATTAAATGAAAAGTTGATTTAGCGTTTTCATTCAAATCTGGATCGAATGTTCTTAATCGATGAATAGTAGTTCCAATCGGGCTGTTCTCCTTTACATAAAGATTAATAACAGAATCCATGAACCGAGGGGCATTGTCGTTTACATCAGAAACCTCAACAGTGATTACACTTGTGCTGGACAGAGAAGGGTTTCCTTCATCTGTAGCTACAACTGATATATTAAACTGGGAAACAGATTCTCTGTCAAGCGGCCCGTCAACTAACAAAGTATAGTAATTTTTATAGTTTGATTTTAGTTTGAATGGCACAGAACCCACAATCTTGCAGTTTGTTTTGCCATTTTTACCCCTGTCCCTGTCGGTGATAGTCACCATAGCAACTGTGGTACCTATTTCTGAGTCCTCCTTTACTGGACTCATAAGTGATGACACAGAGATTTCGGGAGCATTGTCATTGACATCAATGACAGCGACTAAAATCTTGCTGTGTGTACTGCGGGGAGGAGAGCCTCTATCTTTTGCTTGAACGCGAATCTCAAAGGCCTGATTTTCCTCATAATCAATGCTGTCTTTAAGTGTAATTTCTCCGGTGATGTTATTCAAGGAAAACTTTTGGTCAGGGTGAAGATGACCTGTCTCTGTAAAAGAGTATATGATCTGGCCGTTAACACCTTCATCCAAATCAGTCGCTGTCAGTGTTAATAATGTTGTGCCAATATTTGCATTTTCTACCACTTGAACCTTGTAAAGGGATTTACTGAACGAGGGTGGATTGTCATTTACGTCCAAAACATTGACATTTATCTGTAACGTACCGGTTTTAGGAGGCTTTCCTCCGTCAACGGCAGTCAGAATGAGATCTAAGACAGCCTGTTTTTCTCTATCTAATGTCTTCTCTAGTACCAGTTCAGCACCCACACTCTGTTCACCACTACTCTGGATATCTAAAGAGAAATAGTCATTTGTGTTTAGTTTGTAAGTCTTTACTGAGTTAGCTCCAACGTCTGCGTCATGAGCCATCGGGAGTGGAAATCTTTCCCCTACAAACGAAGACTCATATATATCAAGGGTGTGTATATCTTTCAGAAAAACTGGAGAGTTGTCATTAATATCATTAATTAAAACTTCGATTCGATTAAGGCTTCGAGGATTACTCAATATTGCTTCCAAATTTAAAGAACACTTTGCCATATTAGGACAAAGCTCATCTCGGTTTATCCGATCATTAACTATAAGTAGTCCAGATGCATATTTTATATCAAAATAGCTTTTTTTATACCCTGATTCAAGGCGAAGTCCTGTGGATTGTAACTGCTGCACACTTAGGTTTAAATCCTTAGCGAGATTCCCCACCGTCGTTCCTTTGTCCACCTCCTCTGATATACTGTAGGATATCTGAGCAACGGACCATTCGCAGGAACAAAGAACAGTGAGGAACAGACTCCAGATATCCCATCGTCTCCGAGCACCCATCGCAGTTAAGACAAAAGTGGTGAATTCCGGTTTAAGTCTATGCAAAATTGCAAGAGATTCAAAACGTGTTTTTCATAAATCCATCCTGAGGAACAACCCAAACTATAAGGCCCACTCCTCTGTGCGGTGTTTTCTTCGACAAAGCGATGTCAGATGCTGACGTTTGAGCTTTTGTTATGGCAATAGGAGGAGCACTGAGCCCAAGATTTTTACATGGTCTCGAGCGACATCTCGTGGCATTTTGCATTGGGAACGACAATCCATTCAACACAACAGTGCGGGCGTATATGAGTTACCACAGAAAAAGCCAAGCAGTCTGATAGGTCATGTTATATTTGAGGCTTTAATTTTCAGAGAATGCGGTGAATTTAACAAACTGTGTTGAAGAAAATATCTAGGCTGTTTAATAAAATTGAATGCGAATTTATTAAATAATCTCTGTACGTATTTCTTCATCATTTCCATTATAATGTGTGTGCCTATATACCAACACTCACTTCAGGAGTAATGTGCAATTAACATTTTAAGCAGCACTAATAGCACCCGAGTGTAAACGTGTATGACAGAGGTAAGGCAATACATTTTCAGAACCACGGACAGCGGTTTCTGGATGCTGGCATTAATAACACAGCCATTCAACTTATGTAAATGGACATTAAAATACCATAAAGCCATATCCGTTCCGATGGTTTATATATTTATGAAAAATCGTCTATAGTAATTGATTTGTCTACCAACATTTTCATACATAACAAAGCAAAACCGAATAATCCAACCTCAGGTGAAACAAAGATAAGTGGGCTTGTGTTGAATACCGTTCTAAAATTCGTTTGCATAGTAAATAGTAGTTGAAATGTGAAACATGTTGTCATGTTTGTAAAGTCACTGACATTGCAAGTCAGTCCAGAGCCAAAACATAATATAAAAAATCAGGGTATACTGTCGCGAGTGAATAACAGGTTGTGCAAACAGTGTCTTAGATTAAGATAAACAATAAGCTAGGCTTACCTTTTCTGTTGTAGGTAATGTTTGAGTTCTGGTAAAAGTGTCTCCTCCATTGATACTAATCAGTTCAGCATCTACAGGTGGAACTGTTGCAGGGAAAACCACAACATCACTCTTCAGTGTGTCAGAGCTGAAACACACGTCGTACTGCTGAGTGGCTTTAGAGTAAGACCAGCTTCCATCTGGATGGGTGGTGATCATTGGGGCGCTGTACCTGCTGAAACTTCCGTCTGTCCTGTGACATCTGACAGCTATTAAACTGATAAGACTCAGCAGAAAGATGACTGACACCGCCACAATGGCGATCAGCAGATACAGATTCAAATCAGAGAAGCTGTCCTCCTTTATAGGAACATGTCTGAACTGGGTCTGGATGTCAGCTGAGTTTTCAACCACCACCACATCAATAGACACAGTAGCTGACAGAGAAGGTTCTCCGTTATCAGAAACCAGCACCACCAAGGGATGAGTTTTCAGGTCATTGTCGCTCATTCTCCTCTTAGTCCTGATTTCTCCAGTGCTGGTTCCGATCCTAAACAAGTTGTTTCCTTTGGGCTCAGACAGGTGATAAGAAAGCAGCGCATTGTATCCAGAGTCTGCGTCCACCGCCCTGATCTTTGCCACAAAGTATCCTGCTTCAGCAGAATATGGGATGTTCTCACTGTTAACAGATCCGTGCTCAGAATATGGCGCCAGAATCGTGGGGTTGTTGTCGTTCTCATCTAGAACAAATAGGTTCACAGTCACGTTGCTGCTGAGCGGAGGAACACCGGAGTCTGTGGCCTGAACTTTAAACTGAAACGTTTTTAACTCCTCATAGTTAAAAGACTGCAGACTGACTATATCTCCAGTATCTGAGTTGATGTTTATCATTGTAGGGAGGGGCAGGGATTTACTATCTGAGTCTAAAAATGAATAGCTGACCTGACCGTTGTTGCTTAGGTCGATATCGACGGCAGTTATCGTTTTAATTACTGTTCCTACTCTACTGTTTTCCTTTACATAAACATTTACTTCAGGCTCTTGAAAATATGGCGCATTATCATTCACGTCAGAGATGTAAACAGTAATTACACTGATGCTTGAGAGAGGAGGGGTTCCTTCATCGGTAGCTGATATAGTTACATTGTACAGCGGAGTAACCTCTCTGTCTAGATGTCCGTCCACAACTAAAGAGTAATAGTTTTTGTAATTTGTTTCCAGTTTGAATGGAACTGTATTTAAAATCTCACATTTAACCTCCCCGTTTTTACCACTGTCTTTATCTAGAACAGACACAAGTGCAATGGCAGTACCCACAACACTGTCCTCCTTAACTGTATTAACAAGTTTTGTCACCGATATTTCAGGAACATTGTCATTTACATCTATTATTTCGACCAGTACCTTGCTATGCACAGACATAGGGGGCTGGCCTTTGTCTCTAGCCTCTGCTCGGATCTCAAATGCTTTTCTCTCTTCATAGTCGATTTTGCCTTTTGTTGAAATTATTCCCGTTTCAGGGTTAATTTGAAAAGTATCTAGAATGTGATCCTGGTCTTTACTCCGAAAAGAATAAACAATTTCACTGTTTGTTCCTTCATCAGCGTCTGTCGCATTTAATGTTAAAATTTTTGTTCCTATCGGGACATTTTCCAATGTTTTAATCTTATAAAGACTGCTGCTGAACACTGGTGCGTTGTCGTTTATGTCAAGGACATTTATTTCAATCTCGGACGTACCTGTTTTAGGTGGAGTTCCACCATCAACTGCGGTCAACAAGAGCTCTATATTCGACTTTTTCTCACGATCAAGGGCTTTTTGCAGCACTAACTCTGGAGATACACTGTCCCCCCTCTTATGTGTGACAAGACTGAAATATTCATTTGGACTAAGCTTATAGGCACTAACGCCATTTTTACCCACATCAGCATCGCTTGCCTCTGATAAAGCAAACCTGGATCCTAGCAAGGTGTTTTCTGCAATTTCTAGTATTTGTGATTTTGTAGTAAAAGATGGAGAATGGTCGTTCAAATCTCTGATTTCTATCTCCACGCGGTACAGCTTTAATGGGTTGTTTATCACAGCCTCTAAGCTAACAGTACATTTGGGTTCGTCTGCACAAAGCTCCTCTCGGTCTAACCTCTCACTGATATACAAAAATCCAGTCTTTAGATTTACCTCGAAGTATTTGTTATTAGATGCAACTATCTGAAACAATCGGGATTCCAAATCTTGGACATTAAGGTTTAGATCCTTGGCAATATTTCCTACATTAGTCCCCGGCTTTACCTCCTCCGACACAGAATAGGAAAGCTGCGCCGACACCGATTCCCAGCAACAATCCAGCACCAAGAGCAAAAATCCTGTGACAAAAAGCCTCCAGCAATTCGACGAAGACATAATTCAGTTGAAAAACATCTATGCACAAATCCACTGTTTTGTCTCGGCCATAGATGAATGAGATCTGCCAAAATTCAACGTACAACTCCTGTCTCGTACCGCATATTCCTGCTCCGTCTCTCACATTCTCTTTGTGTTGAAAATCACAGTAATTCCATTTCTACTCTGGGAGGAGCCTCGCTGTTTAAGTGTTACGGTCTATGGTGTCACTGTGTGGTGATTTGGGGAAACTGCAGAATTTAATAGGAACCTTAAAACATTAATCCTCCAAACGTGGACAACCAAGCTGACCCTAATACTAATATTTCTGTGATATGCAAATATTGAAAAAAACAAACAAACAAAAAGCAACAAAAAACAAAATCTGATAAAAGAAAAAAATGGTCAGAGCAGTGTGGGCATAACCACCTAGGCTACTTTTCTTTACTTCGATTGATAATTTAACCGACAGTAATTTATTACCGCTTCGAAATCAATATGTATACAAGTTCAATTATTCCGGAGAACAAAGAGTAGCTGCCTTAATCTAACAGAGGGGGCGTTTCCGTCTACTGTGGATAAATATGAAGACTACAACAAATCTTGTACTCAGCACCAAGGACAGCGAAGTCAGGCATTAAAATTCGAAGCTAGTAGTGATAGGATCGTAAATTAGATTTTTTTTTAAAGCAGGCAAACAAAGGACAACAATCACATAAATCTGCCGTAGACCATTTTATCTATACCAGCACAAACGACATGCCACCATTAGCCGTATTCAACCTTACCTTTTCTTTGTTTGGTAAAGTCTGAGTTCTTGTAAAAGTGTCTCCTTCATTGATGCTGATCAGTTCCGCATCTACAGGTGGAAACGTTGCAGGAAAAACTACTACATCACTCTTCAGTGTGTCTGAGCTGAAACACACGTCGTACTGCTGAGTAGCTTTAGA
>JBBBVT010000007.1:19753917-19767035 GCA_037177035.1 Craterocephalus eyresii
CAACCGCCACGTCAATGGACACAGTAGCTGACAGAGAAGGTTCTCCGTTATCAGAAACCAGCACCACTAAGGGATGAGTTTTCAGGTCATTGTCGCTCATTCTCCTCTTAGTCCTGATTTCTCCGCTGCTGGTTCCGATCCTGAACAAGTTGTTTCCTTTGGGTTCGGACAGATGATAAGAAAGCAGCGCATTGTATCCAGAGTCTGGATCCACAGCCCTGATCTTTGCCACAAAGTATCCCGCTTCAGCAGAATAGGGGATGCTCTCACTGTTAACAGAGCCGTGCTCAGAATATGGCGCTAGAATCGTGGGACTGTTGTCATTCTCATCCAGGATAAAGACGTTGACAGTCACATTGCTATTGAGTGGAGGAACACCAGAGTCTGTGGCCTGAACTTTAAATTGAAAAGTTTTCAACTCCTCGTAGTTAAAATTTTGCAGCGTCATTATGTCCCCCGTCAGAGAGTTTATGTTAAACATTGTAGACAGAGGTACCACATTTTTATCACTGAATAACGAATAGGTTACATGCCCATTTTCGCCAGCATCAGCATCAGTAGCGATGGCAGCTTTCAAAAGTGATCCTACAGGACTGTTTTCCTTCACATAGATATCAGTTACTGCATCAGAAAACACAGGTGAATTATCATTAACATCTGACACCTGAATGATAAGTTTGCTTATATTAGAAAGAGGAGGAGTTCCTTCATCTGTGGCTTTGATCGTAATGTTATAATGAGAAATTAGTTCTCTATCGAGGGAACTCGCTATAACCAAAGAATAATAATTTTTATAATTAGCCTCTAACTTAAATGGCACTGAGTTCAGCACCTCACATTTAACTTCACCATTTCTCCCCCCATCTTTGTCAAGGACTGAAACAAGTGCAACGACTGTGCCAATTTCAGCGTCCTCTTTCACAGCATTGAGCAGTGACGTTACGGTGATGTCAGGGGCATTGTCGTTTAGATCCACTACTTCAACCAATACTTTACATTGTGCCGTTAATGGAGGCTGGCCTTTGTCTGTAGCCTGCACACGAATTTCAAAAGCAGTGTTTTTTTCAAAATCCACTGTTCCTTTAACTTTAATTGTTCCTGATCCTGAGTCAATTTCAAATATTTCTAATACGTGGCCCTGATCTTTTAAATTTAACGAATATAAAATGTCTTTGTTTGCCCCCTCGTCAGCATCAGTTGCAGATACAGTCACCACTGTTGTACCAATTGGTGGATTTTCTGTAATGCTTGTTTTATACAGTGTTTTAGCAAAGGTTGGAATATTATCGTTTATATCCAAGACATTAATTGTGATCTCTGACGTGCAAGATTTCACTGGTGTCCCTCCATCTATAGCGGTGAGCAGGAGTTTGACTGAGGCCTGCTTTTCTCGGTCTAACGCTTTCTGAAGAACTAACTCTGCTGACACACTGTCACCTTTGTGCAGTGCTAAAGAAAAATACTCATTCGGTTTGAGCTTGTATGTGCTGATATCATTTTTCCCCACGTCAGGATCATATGCTGACAGCAGAGGAAATGTAGCTCCTGGTAGAACGCTCTCTGCTATATCGATAGTTTGTGATTCAGCGCTGAAAGACGGAGCGTTATCATTGACGTCGAGAATATTAACTTCAATGCGATAAAGCTTCATCGGATTGTTAATCACAGCCTCTACATTTACTGTGCATTTTCTAACTTTCGAACACAGCTCTTCTCTGTCTATTCTCTCACTGACGTAGAGAAACCCTGACTTCAAATTTACATCGAAATACTTTCTATTTGATCCAGCAACAATCTGAAACATACGTGATTCCAAATCCTGGACATTGAGGCTCAGATCTTTGGCGATATTACCAACAGAAGTCCCCAGGTTTACCTCCTCTTGCACGGAGTAGATGATCTGCCCGTTTATCGTTCCATAGATACACTTCAAGATGACAAGCACAATATATAAAGCAGCAGAGATCTTTCTTTCCAGCAGATCCATAATTCCATTCGACAGCCACAAAATATCCGCATATGTATTTGGAAAATCTTGATTATTGGGAGCAAAAGACAGAAGACCACAGCATAGACCGGTGATTTTTCACATATCCATTCCACATCGTACTGCGCTCAGTCCAACAAAGCCCTGACAAAAACGACAATGCTTTCAACATAGGAGGGGCCACTACACACCAACACCATGCTGGCGGTGTTGCGGTCTAGACTGTCGCCTCATGGGCGTTTTACGTTACTACAAGGTATAAAAATGAACCAAGTCAATTAATAGTCTATTCTGGTATCAAATCAACAGGACTGCTATGATCAACCAAGAAAGAGGACCGCTTTTAATTAAGTACTTTTTTCAAAGGGAGTGAAAACACAGAGTTCTCAAATCTCCTGCCACATATTTCAAAAATATTAACAGCAAATCACGAATAAGAAGCGTGGTTTTTGGTGCAAATAAAACGAGAAAGGAAATGTTTGAAATTAATGACCAATATGTCATTATAAAGTGACTATAGCTACCTTAGATGATCATTATTATTATTATTATTATTATTATTATTATTATTATTATTATTATTATTATTATACAAACTAAACAACAAACAAACTGAAGCACTGGAAAAGACATTGCTGACGCGCATATTAGAGTTGTGCAGATGGGAGATATCAGCAAATATAATCTTACCTTTTCTTTATTAGGTAAGGTCTGAGTTCTGGTAAAGGTGTCTTCTCCGTTAATACTGATCAGTTCAGCATCTACCGGTGGAAATGTTGCAGGGAAAACCACTACATCACTCTTCAGTGTGTCTGAGCTGAAACACACGTCGTACTGCTGTGTAGCTTTAGAGTAAGACCAGCTTCCGTCCGGGTGGGTGGTGATCATTGGGGCGCTGTACCTGCTGAAACTGCCGTCTGTTTTGTGGCATTTGACAGCGATTAAACTGATAAGACTCAGGAGAAAGATGACTGACACCGAGGCAATGGCGATTAGTAGATAAAGGTTCAAAGCAGAGAAGTTGTCCTCCTTCATAGGAACATGTCTGAACTGAGTCTGGATGTCATCTAAGTTTTCAACCACCACCACATCAATGGAAACAGTAGCTGACAGAGAAGGTTCTCCGTTGTCAGAAACCAGCACCACCAAGGGATGAGTTTTTAGGTCACTGTCACTCATTCTCCTCTTAGTCCTGATTTCTCCAGTGCTGGTTCCGATCCTGAACAAGTTATTTCCTTTGGGTTCAGACAGGTGATAAGAAAGCAGCGCATTGTATCCAGAATCTGCGTCCACAGCCCTGATCTTTGCTACGAAGTATCCAGCCTCAGCAGAATATGGGATGCTCTCACTGTTAACAGAACTGTGCTCAGAATATGGCGCTAATATTGTGGGACTATTGTCATTTTCATCCAAAATAAAGACGCTGACGGCCACGTTGCTGCTGAGTGGAGGAACACCAGAGTCTGTGGCCTGAACTTTAAACTGAAACGTTTTTAACTCCTCGTAGTTAAAAGACTGCAGATTTACTATATCTCCAGTCTCTGAATCAATATTCACAAGAGTCGATGATGGTAGTGTACTGTCACTTTGTAGAAATGAGTAGCTTACGCGACCATTTTTATCGATGTCAGAATCAAATGCTGACACTCTTTTCATAGTAACTCCTGTTGGACTGTTTTCTTTCATAAAGATGCTGATTCTACTTTCTGTGAAAACAGGCTTGTTGTCATTTACATCTGCGACGTCAACATTAATTGTTGTTGAGCTGGAAAGAGGTGGGTTGCCCTCATCTATAGCAGTGATGCTTATATTATATACAGGTGTGCTCTCTCGGTCAAGGGGGCCGGCAACAACCAATGAATAGTAATTCTTATAATTAGATTCTAACTTAAACGGGACATTATTTGAAATCCTACAGCTTATTATCCCGTTTTTACCCCCATCTTTGTCAAAAACTGACACAAGAGCAATGGCGGTGCCAACGGATGCATCCTCTTTGACGGTGCTTAGTAGCGAAGTGACTGTAATTTCAGGTTCGTTGTCATTAATGTCTAAGACTTCAATTAATAATTTCGCATGGGAAGTCATAGGCGATAAAGCCCCGTCACTTGCTTGTACTCGAATCTCAAAAGCATTATTCTGTTCAAAATCGATAATCTTTGTATTTGTTACAGTGCCTGTTCTTTCGTCTATTGCAAACTGATCACCTTGTTTTCCCTGGTCTATTTCCATAAAGGAAAATGATATTTGTCCGTTTGGACCTGCATCTAGATCAGTTGCATTCAGGGTAATGATTGACGTCCCAATTTTTACATTCTCATACACACTGGCTTTATATAGTGTTTGACTAAAGATCGGAGGATTGTCGTTAATATCTAAAACATTGACTATAATTGTCATACTTCCTGATTTAGCTGGTGTACCTCCATCAACAGCAGTCAATGTCAGACGTATGGGAGGCTGTTTTTCTCTGTCTAAAACTTTTTGAAGCACCAATTCAGCAGTTACGCTCTCTCCTTTATGTGTAACCAGAGAGAAATATTCATTTTGACTTAGCTTGTAGGTATTTACTGTATTTCTTCCTACATCAGCATCATGAGCTCGTTTGAGTAGAAATTTTGCTCCTGCTGCTGTGTTTTCGGTTATGTTGATTGTCTGTGACTTACTGAGAAATGACGGGGAGTTGTCGTTCACATCCAATATCACCATTTCAATACGATACAGTTTTAAAGGATTATTAATAACTGCTTCTACATTAAGAGAGCATTTAGCTTCGTCACCGCAGAGCTCATCTCTGTCTATTCTCTCATTGACGTAGATGACACCAGTCTTTAGATTTACCTCGAAATATTTCTTCTTTGATCCAGAAACGATCTGAAACATACGAGGTTCCAAATCCTTTACATTGATGTTCAGGTCTTTTGCGATATTTCCAACAACAGTCCCAACATTTACTTCCTCTGCAACCGAGTAAGTAAGCTGATCGGAGACGCTTTCCCGACAACAATCCAACAGAAGAAAGAGAAAATAAATCCACACTGCGCTCGCTCTGTCCGTCAAAAACATATTTGCAGAAAACGAAAGGGCAAGGATTAATAAGTCGCAAACATGTGTCAGAGCATGACACCGTGAGAGGCAAGCATATTTAACACATCAACGTTTCCTCAACCAAATAGGTATCCGTTCTTTGTCGTCCAACATCTCTTTGTTAGAAAGCAAAGACGCACCAAACAGAATCTGGGAGGGGCCCTGAACAGCCGAGCAGAGCATCCATGTGATGGTCTGTAGTGTCCTCACATGGACATTCATCAGTAGTACATGTCTTATACCTAATAAAACTACTCTGAAGTTTATTTGTTGTATTATTGAAAAAAATAACGATAAAGGAAGAAATTAACTTATAAAACTGATGTTTTATAAGTTAGTAGTTTTATGTATGTTATGTGTTTTACAGGTATTGGCTAAGAAACAAAGGGACGCCTTCATGATTCAGAACTACGGATAGCGACTCATATATAGAGGCGGTATTTAATACCTTTATTACACATAAGGAAATAATGTAAGTAAATGCCAAAAGCGCTGGCTTATTTACTCTATATTTATGGATAGTTAGCTTGGTATTACTTCAGTGAAAATAAGAAGGTACATCAGTGCCATAGAAAGGTTGTTCAATTCTTAAGGTACTATTGATTAAGTGCATATCACCGCATAACTATGTAATACAAGTTAATTTATTTAACAATTCCCTTACCTTGTCTTTGTTAGGTAAAGTTTGAGTTCTGGTAAAGGTGTCTTCTCCGTTTATACTGATCAGTTCAGCATCTACAGGTGGAAACGGGGCTGGAAAAACCAATACGTCACTCTTCAGTGTGTCTGAGCTGAAACACACGTCGTACTGCTGAGTAGCTTTAGAGTAAGACCAGCTTCCGTCCGGGTGGGTGGTGATCATTGGGGCGCTGTACCTGCTGAAATTGCCGTCTGTTTTGTGGCATTTGACTGCAATTAAACTGATTAAACTCAAGAGAAAGATGACTGACACCGAGGCAATGGCGATTAGTAGATAAAGGTTCAAAGCAGAGAAGCTGTCCTCCTTCGTGGGAACATGTCTGACCTGAGTCTGAATGTCATCTAAGTTTTCAACCACCACCACATCAATGGAAACAGTGGATGTCAGGGAAGGTTCTCCGTTATCAGAAACCAGCACCACCAAGGGGTGAGTTTTCAGGTCATTGTCGCTCATTCTTCTCTTAGTCCTGATTTCTCCGCTGCTGGTTCCGATCCTGAACAAGTTATTTCCTTTGGATTCAGACAGATGGTAAGAAAGCAGCGCATTGTATCCAGAGTCTGCGTCCACAGCCCTGATCTTTGCTACAAAGTATCCTGCTTCAGCAGAATATGGGATGTTCTCACTGTTAACAGATCCGTGTTCTGAATATGGTGCCAGAATCGTGGGATTGTTATCATTGTCATCAAGGATAAAAACGTTGACAGTCACGTTGCTGCTGAGCGGGGGGACACCGGAGTCTGTGGCACGAACTTTAAACTGGAACGTTTTAATCTCCTCGTAGTTAAAAGACTGCAAGGGTACTATATCTCCTGTGTCTGAATTAATGTTTATCATTGTAGAAAGTGGCTGGGAATTAGTGATACTTTGGTCTATTGAATAGCTCACTTGGGCATTTTCATCAGTGTCTGCATCAGATGCAGATACTGTTTTCAAAAGAGTACCGACAGGATTGTTTTCTTTTACATAAACATTGAACACTGTATCAGAAAAGCGCGGAGAATTGTCATTTACATCGGAAATAAAAACAGTAAAATCTTTTGTGCTCGTAAGAGCAGGGTTTCCATCATCTGAAGCTGTGATAGTGATATTATGGTATGAATCTCTCTCTCTGTCTAGCTGCCCGTTTACTACCAACGAGTAATAATTTTTGTAGTTTGTTTCCATTTTAAAGGGGGTGTCTTTGCTAATATCACAGTGAACTTTGCCATTTTTACCTCCATCTCGGTCGACGACTGACACAAGTGCAATAGCTGTACCTATTTTGGCATCCTCTTTTACTGTATGAATGAGCGTAGTTACAGATATCTCGGGAGTGTTGTCATTCATATCCAACACTTCTATTAACACTTTGCACTGTGATGTCATTTGAGGAGAGCCTTCATCACTAGCTTGCACGCGGATTTCAAAGGCCTGATACTCTTCAAAGTCAGTGTTTCCTTTAATTGTCAATAATCCTGTGTGCTTATCAATCTGAAATATATCCAAAACACGATCTTGATCTTTGCTACTAAGTGAATATGAAATCTCTCCATTTGGCCCTTCATCCTCGTCTGTCGCCGTTACTGTTATTACTGAAGACCCAAACGCTGCATTTTCAGCCAGACTTACTTTGTACAGAGATTTGGAAAAGATCGGAATGTTATCATTAACATCTAAAACATGGATTATTAACTCAGATGTCCCAGATTTTGGAGGTGTACCTCCGTCTACAGCAGTCATTGTGAGTTTAATTAGAGGCTGCTTTTCTCGGTCTAAAGGTTTCTGGAGGACTAATTCAGCAGACACTCTTTCTCCTTTGTTCACTGCTAATGAAAAATGATCGTTTGTACTTAGCTTATACGTACTGATATCATTTTTTCCGACATCAGCATCATAGGCTGACAAAACAAGAAATTTAGTCCCAGGTAACGTATTTTCAGCTATTTGTATAGTTTGCGAATTAGTACTGAAGGAGGGATAATTGTCATTAACGTCTATTATATTTACATCAAAATGATAAAGTTTTAAAGGCGCATTTATCACAGCCTCTACGCTCACGGTGCATTGTGTTGCTTTTGCACAGAGCTCCTCTCTGTCTATTCTGTCACTGACGATGAGAGCACCCGTTTTTAGATTTACCTCGAAACGTTTTTTCTTTGATGCAGTAACAATTTGGAACATGCGAGATCCCAGCTCGTGGACACCGAGATTAAGATCCATTGCTATATTTCCCACAGATGTCCCCGGGTTTACTTCCTCTGATATGGAGTAGGAGAGCTGACCAAACACTGTTCCCCAGTAACAACCAAACACCAGAAATGGCAAAAATACCATCACAGGATTTCCATGCGCTGAAGACATATTCCGATCGGACTGAAGCCAGTATAAGGTCCAGTATAAATGCAAATTGTGATCCTTTTTCTTTGAAATTATTCGTGTAGCTCATGTCCCAGCCTCTTCTTTGCTACTGCGTGTCTTTGTGTGAAAGCCCAAGAAGAATTTATGTTTCTAATCTGGGATGGGCTACCGCATATCAATCGCAATGTTATGGTCTACAGCGCCACCTTATGGCCTTGTGTTATAATTGCACTACATTTTCTTTAAAAAACACCCTAAATACAGTGCCTTAAACGTCCAACCACTTAAAAAAATACTATATTTATTTATTTGAAACTAATTTCCAATAAAAATCTACTGAACTACTTGGCATATTCTATGACATATGCATTACTGGCATGTTTAATCTTTTGACAAAAGTGTTGGTCAGCTTGTCAAGTGTTAAAAAGTGATCCGTTTGGTCTTACACTGTGTGCTTAACCATGTCTTTCTATGGTAAATTGTTGGTATACTGAAAGATAAAACTGTTTAAAAACATGTATTGTTATCAAAATAATTGAACATTGACTCGGAAATAAATATTGTATCAAATCAATTGTATAAAAATACCAAACGACAACACTGCAAGTAACAGTAATTATAATTGATATTTGCTATGATAAAAATAGACAACTGAAATTAATAAAGATTAATACATAGTAAACTTAGTAACAAAGAGCTCAAATACTAGTAATTTACCATAATTTCAAGAAGCATAAACGTTAAGAAAGATGTAAAATTCAGCGCAGCACACCACCACCCTCGCGTGTTTAGTCACTTAGCTCGACAGGACCTTGGACAGCGAAAGTTGCCTTTGAAATAGCTGGTTGAAACGGAGAGATCAGACATAAATTATTTTAGGGGGAAAAAAACAAAAAAAAATGTTGGAGGAGTTAAAGGAAAGCTAATAAAACAGAAGAGTTTATATAGCTCTCCAATAAAAAAGGAGGACGAAAAAAAGCATGATACATGTGATTACAGCGTAAGGGGTCAGTTGCTACAACAAGCTGTTTTGACTATAAATCATGATAATAACAATAATAATAATTGTTATTATGCTTCTTCTTATTATTATTATTATTATTATTATAGGACATTTTTAATGATTGCCAAAGATCTTTATAGCAGAATGTGTTACCCTTACCTTTTCTTTGGTGGGTNNNTTACCCTTACCTTTTCTTTGGTGGGTAAAGTCTGAGTCCGGGTAAAAGTGTCTCCTCCGTTAATACTGATCAATTCCGCATCTACAGGTGGAAACGGTGCAGGGAAAACTACTACGTCACTCTTTAGTGTGTCTGAACTAAAACACACGTCATATTGCTGAGTAGCTTTAGAGTAAGACCAGCTTCCATCCGGGTGGGTGGTGATCATGGGGGCGCTGTACCTGCTGAAACTGCTGTCTGTCCTGTGGCATTTGACAGCTATTAAACTGATGAGACTCAGCAGAAAGATGACTGACACGGAAGCAATGGCGATCAGCAGATACAGGTTCAAATCAGAGAAGTTGTCCTCCTTTATAGGAACATGTGGTGTCCGTAAGTTGGCTGTGCTTTCAACCACCACCACATCAATGGACACAGTAGCTGACAGAGAAGGTTCTCCGTTGTCAGAAACCAGCACCACCAAGGAATGAGTTTTCAGGTCATTGTCGCTCATTCTCCTCTTAGTCCTGATTTCTCCAGTGCTGGTTCCGACCCTGAACAGGTTGTTTCCTTTGGGTTCAGACAGATGATAAGAAAGCAGCGCATTGTATCCAGAGTCTGCGTCCACAGCCCTGATCTTCGCCACAAAGTATCCTGCTTCAGCAGAATAGGGGATGCTCTCACTATTAACAGAACTGTGCTCAGAATATGGCGCCAGAATCGTGGGACTGTTGTCATTCTCATCCAGGATAAAGACCTTGACTGTCACGTTACTGCTGAGAGGAGGAACACCAGAATCTGTGGCCTTAACTTTAAACTGGAACGTTTTTAACTCTTCGTAATTAAATGACTGAAGATTTACTATATCTCCAGTTTCTGAATTTATGTTGACCAGTGACGATGATGATAAGGAGTTACTGTTACTTTGTAGAAGTGAATAGCTAAGGTAACCATTTTTATCGACATCTTCATCAACTGCTGACACTGTTTTCATAATAACTCCTACTGGACTGTTTTCTTTCATGAAGATATTAATTGTACCTTCCGTGAAAATGGGTTTATTGTCATTTACATCAGAGACTTGAACATGAATGATACTGGTGCTGGAAAGAGGTGGGCTGCCCTCATCGGTAGCCGTGATGCTTACGTTATATTGAGGAACGCTCTCCCGGTCAAGAGGTCCGTCTACGACCAAAGAATAATAATTCTTATAACTGCTCTCTAATTTAAAAGGGACATCATTGGAAATTTTACAACCCACCATCCCATTTTTACCTCCATCTTTATCAAACACTGAAACAAGAGCAATGGCGGTGCCAACGGATGCATCCTCTTTGACGGTGCTTAGTAGCGATGTTACTGTGATTTCAGGTTTGTTGTCATTAACGTCTAAGACTTGAATCAATAATTTGGCATGTGAAGTCATGGGAAATGTTGCTCCGTCACTAGCTTGTACTCGAATCTCAAAAGCATTATTCTGTTCAAAGTCTATATTTCCATTATTTGTTACAGTCCCTGTTATTTCATCTATTGAAAATAGTTCAGTTTGTTTCCCTCGACCCACTTCACTAAATGAGTATTTTATCTGTCCATTTCTGCCTGCATCTAAATCGGTTGCATGTAACGTTATCACAGAGGTGCCTGTCTTAACATTTTCATACACACTTGCTTTATATAGAGTTTGGTTGAATACAGGAGCATTATCATTAATGTCCAACACATTTACCATTATGGCCATTGTGCCAGATTTAGCAGGTGTTCCTCCATCTATGGCAGTCAGTGTCAGTTGAATCACAGGTCTCCTTTCTCTGTCTAAAACCTTCCGAAGCACCAGTTCGGGGGTTACACTTTCCCCTTTATGGGTTTCCAGGGAGAAATGCTCATTTTGATTCAGTCTGTACGTGTTTATAGTATTTTTGCCGACGTCTGCATCATGAGCTGGATGCAGAGGAAATTTTGTACCCGCTGCTGTATTCTCAGTAATGTTCAATACCTGCGACTCGCTGAGAAATGAGGGAGAATTATCGTTGACGTCTGCTATAGCAATCTCAATGCGGTACAGTTTCAGGGGATTGTTAATTACAGCTTCGATACTAAGTGAACATTTAGCTTCATCTGAGCAGAGTTCCTCTCGGTCTATCCTCTCGTTAACGTATAGGGCACCAGTCTTTAGATTTACCTCGAAATATTTCTTCTTTGATCCATCAACGATCTGGAACATACGGGACTCCAAGTCCTGGACATTTAAATTGAGATCTTTGGCGATATTCCCCACAATATTCCCCAGAGTAACCTCCTCTGAGATGGAGTAAGTCAGTTGTCCGAAAACCGCTTTCCAATAAAAATTCAGAAGCACGAATACGAGACATACAATCACAGATCTTAATTTGCCCTGAAAATCCATAATTCCATATATCCAGAAAAATCAGTGACAGCCGTCCTCCGTGTAAACGCAAAAAGCATTCGTGTTTTCGGGAATTAAAATAGATACATTTCAGTTTCCACTCAGAGACTTGCCTCTCGTTGTTCTCTTTCCTTCTGTTAGTCTCTTTGTTACAAACGCCACAGAAGCAATACTCTCTAAATCTAGGAGGAGCCCAGTGACGCCAAGGACCTTGGATGTGATGGTCTACGATGTCCCCATGTGGACACTTGTAACCATTACACACAACAGCAACACAGTACTTGCATGATAAGTACTCCCACGTATGTGTTTCATGATTTCTTCAAATACTCTACCAGGTGTATTTTTTATCATTGTGCCTGCGTAATATGCAGACTTTTTGTTTGCTCAATATTTCTCCACTGTTTTAAGTTTTAAGAACAACCGAAAAGTTAAACAAGAGAAAACAAGAACCTGGACTGCCGTTCCATAGACAATTAGCAGAACTAGGCGTAAAGACTTCCCGATATCGATATACTTCTGTTTTTACGTCACAATTCACATTCACATAGGCAAAATTTAATGTCAGTATAACCCTCACAAAGATTCTATCACTTCAAAGTGTTCAAAGGTGATATATTTATTTATGAACTTCTGCTGACAGTGGGTGTTTCAGGAGGGATCCAATAAAAATCTCAAATTCATATTTCACCATATCATTTCAAAAGAGACTGTCAACGACACTGGCAATAAAATAAAACTGGCTACAAATGAAATAGACAGGCAACCCAAGGAAATAGCAGCACGGGACAGTTATGATCAACAAAAGAGATTTGGTAACTCAGCTGGTAGAACAGATTTGAATTTAGTATGTTATATCATAAAGATTATTTAAATGACATACAGACTATAGACCTACACGACTTCTCCTCAGTTCAACAAGATTGTATATCAAAAATAAAATCGCTATGCTCTTACCTTCTCTTTGTTGGGTAATGTCTGAGTTCTGGTAAATGTGTCTCCTCCGTTAATACTAATTAATTCCCCATCCACTGGAGGAAACGGTGCAGGGAAAACTACTACATCACTCTTCAGTGTGTCTGAGCTGAAACACACGTCGTACTGCTGAGTAGCTTTAGAGTAAGACCAGCTTCCGTCTGGATGGGTGGTGATCATTGGGGCGCTGTACCTGCCGAAATCGCCGTCTGTCCTGTGGCATTTGACAGCTATTAAACTGATGAGACTCAGCAGGAAAATTACTGACACCGAGACAATGGCGATCAGCAGATACAGGTTCAAATCAGAGAAGCTGTCCTCCTTTAAGGGAACATGTCTGAACTGAGTCTGGATGTCAGCTGAGTTTTCAACCACCACCACATCAATGGAAACAGTAGCTGACAGAGAAGGTTCTCCATTATCAGAAACCAGCACCACCAAGGGATGAGTTTTCAGGTCGTTGTCGCT
>JBBBVT010000007.1:19778730-19790392 GCA_037177035.1 Craterocephalus eyresii
TGAGTTTTCAGGTCGTTGTCGCTCATTCTCCTCTTAGTCCTGATTTCTCCAGTGCTGGTTCCGATCCTGAACAGATTATTTCCTTTGAGCTCAGTCAGGTGGTAAGAAAGCAGCGCATTGTATCCAGAGTCTGCATCCACAGCCCTGATCTTTGCCACAAAGTATCCCGCTTCAGCAGAGTATGGGATGCTCTCACTGTTAGCAGGGCTGCGCTCAGAATATGGAGCCAGAATCGTGGGGTTGTTGTCATTCTCATCCAGGATAAAAACGTTGACTGTCACGTTGCTGCTGAGTGGAGGAACACCAGAGTCTGTGGCTTGAACTTTAAACTGTAAAGTTTTTAATTCTTCATAGTTAAACGAATGAAGACTGACTATATCTCCGGTCTCTGAATTTATGTTAACCAGGTTAGATGACGGTAATGTGTTACTGTTACTTTTTAAAAATGAGTAGCTCACCCGGCCATTTTTATCGCTGTCTGCATCAACTGCCGAAACAGTCTGAATAACGGCTCCTATGAGACTGTTTTCTTTTACATAAACATTTACCACCTGCTCCGAGAAACGAGGCGGGTTGTCATTGACATCAGAAACTTGAATATTAAGGACACTGGTGCTGGACAGAGTCGGAGTGCCTTCATCTGTTGCTATTATGGTAACATTATATTCAGCCATAGTTTCTCTGTCAAGCTGACCATTAACTACTAACGAATAGTAATTTTTGTAATTAGTTTCGAGTTTAAAGGGAGTTTCTTTTGCAATAACAGCATTTACTTCACCATTTTTTCCTCCATCTTTATCTAGCACTGAGACGAGAGCAATAACTGTACCTACGTGTGCATCCTCTTTTACTGTGCTTAGTAGAGATGTAACAGAGATCTCTGGAGCGTTATCATTTACGTCCACCACCTCTATTAGGACTTTACAGCGAGCAGACATTGGAGGCTGACCCTTGTCACTTGCCTGAACATTAATCTCTAATGCAGCATTTTCTTCAAAATCAATCTTGCCTTTCACTAAAATTGCGCCTGTTTTCGAGTCAATCTGAAATAGATCTAAAACATGATCTTGACCTTTCTTTCTCAAAGAGTATTCTATTTCACCATTTACTCCTTCGTCTTCATCTGTTGCATTCAGGATTATAACAGTAGACCCCGTTGGCAAGTTTTCAGAAATCTGAACTTTGTATAAAGATTTACTGAAAACTGGATTGTTGTCATTTATGTCCAGAACAGTGATAATGATTTGCGACGTCCCTGACTTTGACGGATTTCCTCCGTCTACTGCAGTCAGTGTGAGTTTAATAACAGCATCTTTCTCACGATCTAACGCCTTCTGCAGCACAAGATCTGCAGACACACTGTCTCCCCCTTTGTGAATTTCTAATGAAAAATAATCGTTAGTACTAAGCTTGTAGGTATTAACACCGTTCTTTCCAACATCCAAATCTGATGCCTCTATCAATCCAAATTTAACACCCGGTAAAGTATTTTCAGGGACATCAATCGACTGCAATTGCTCAGGGAAAACAGGTGCGTTATCGTTTATATCTTTTATTGTTATTTCTAAGCGGTAAAGCTTCAGTGGGTCTTTGATCACTGCTTCCATACTTACAGTACATTTGGCCTCCTTGACACAAAGCTCTTCTCTGTCTATTCTTTCATTAACATAAAGGAAGCCCGTTTTTAGGTTTACATCAAAATATTTTCTTTGCGATCCACCTACAATTTTGAACGAGCGGGACTCTAAATCTTGTACATTTATATTTAGATCCTTAGCGATATTCCCAACAGATGATCCGGGGTTTACTTCCTCCGTGGCAGAATAAGAGAGCTGTCCAGACACTGCTTCCCAGCCACAACTCAGCAGCACGACCAAAATACAAGTCCGGAAAGGGCCCGATCTCCAATAGAAATCCATGATAATACCGAGCCCGAGGCGGAAAAGATCTTAGACCACTTCCAACCTTTAAAGGGTTACGGAAGGGAACACATCATAATCCAGCATTCCCCATTTTGCAGGCATTCGGAATTCCTCCTTTCTCTCCGGTGCCGCGTCTCTTTACAACAAAGCACAGAATATGTCTCTCAGTGTTGGGAGGAGTCTTGTGATGTGTAAAAAATGTCATGGTCTTTAGTGTCACCATGTGGTAATGTAAAATAACGGCACTGGACTTAACTGAATGGCATGAAAAGCAGAGCACACTATTAGGCTCAACATAACTCTTTTTTATTTCTCATTAACGTGTTAAAAATCCAACACAACCCTGTGTATGATTATTATTATCAATGATATTATTATTACGTTTTTTTAAATTTTAAACTTCTAACCCTTGAACTTAGGTAATGGCACCCCGAGACTGAGATTTATGTCTTTTGTTTTTCTCGATTCTACCCAGTTAACAACTAAACAAAATATCTACAGCTAAAGCTGCAATTATTTTCCATATGGGATCATGTATCAGTTAATAAAAGTGACTGCCACGTTTCTTTACCAGAAACCGCACCTTTTGCTCATGTTTCAGCGCCATGGACAACGACATACACTAGGGAGATGAGTGTTTGGAGTCAAATCAAATAGATTTTTCAAGCTCATGGACAACTCCTGCATTTCAACAATATTTCAGGGCAACAAAACGCATGCATGAGCATGACTTGTTAAAGCATGTCAAAAAAATTCCCTTCACCTTCAAATAAACGCATACTTAAATACATACATGGCTACTGACTGACTGACTAACTGATTGGTATACCTCAGTTACCGTCAGTGAAAATACCGATTGTGAGTGATGTGGATTCTTACCTTATCTTTGTTGGGTAAAGTCTGAGTTCTACTAAAAGTGTCTCCTCCATTAATACTGATCAGTTCCGCATCTGCAGGTGGAAACGGTGCAGGGAAAACTACTACATCACTCTTTAGTGTATCTGAGCTGAAACACACGTCGTACTGCTGCGTAGCTTTAGAGTAAGACCAGCTTCCGTCCGGATGGGTGGTAATCATTGGGGCGCTGTACCTGCTGAAACTGCTGTCTGTCCTGTGGCATTTGACAGCTATTAAACTTATAAGTGTCAGCAGAAAGATGACTGACACCGAGACAATGGCGATCAGCAGGTACAGGTTCAAATCAGAGAAGCTGTCCTCCTTTATAGGAACATGTCTGAACTGAGTCTGAATATCAGCCGAGTTTTCAACCACCACCACATCAATGGACACAGTAGCTGACAGAGAAGGTTCTCCGTTATCAGAAACCCGCACAACCAAGGGATGAGTTTTTATGTCATTGTCGCTCAATCTCCTCTTAGTCCTTATTTCTCCAGTGCTGGTTCCGATCCTGAACAAGTTGTTTCCTTTGGGTTCAGACAGGTGGTAAGAAAGCAGCGCATTGTATCCAAAGTCTGCGTCCACAGCCCTGATTTTTGCCACAAAGTATCCCGGTTCGGCAGAATATGGGATGGTCTCGCTGTTTACAGAACCGTGCTCAGAATATGGAGCCAGAATCGTGGGGTTGTTGTCATTCTCATCCAGGATAAAAACGTTGACTGTCACGTTGCTGCTGAGAGGAGGAACACCCGAGTCTGTGGCTTGAACTTTAAACTGGAAAGTTTTTAATTCCTCGTAGTTAAACGATAGAAGGCTGATTATATCTCCAGTTTCTGAATTTATGTTAACCATGTTAGATGACGGTAATGTGTTACTGATACTTTTTAAAAATGAGTAGCTCACCTGGCCATTTTTATCGCTGTCTGCATCAACTGCCGAAACAGTCTGAATAACGGCTCCTATGAGACTGTTTTCTTTTACATAAACATTTACCACCTGCTCCGAGAAACGAGGCGGGTTGTCATTGACATCAGAAACTTTAACATTAAGGACACTGGTGCTGGAAAGAGAAGGAGTGCCTTCATCTGTTGCTATTATGGTGACATTATATTCAGCCATAGTTTCTCTGTCGAGCTGACCATTAACTACTAACGAATAATAATTTTTATAATTGGTTTCGAGTTTAAATGGGGTCTGCTTCTGAATAACAGCTTTTACTTCTCCATTTTTGCCTCCATCTTTGTCTAGCACTGAGACTAGAGCTATAGCTGTGCCGACTTGTGCATCCTCTTTTACTGTATTAAGTAGTGATGTCACAGAGATCTCTGGAGAGTTGTCATTGAGGTCCACCACCTCCACTAGCACTTTACAATGAGCAGACATCGGAGGCTGGCCTTTGTCACTTGCTTGAGCATGAATCTCAAACGCAGGATTTTCTTCATGGTCGATATTACCTTTCACTGTAATTGCACCCGTGTCTTTGTCTATTTGAAATAAATTTAAAACATGATCCTGACCTTTACTTCTTAGTGAATATTCTATTTCAGCGTTTAATCCGTCATCTGCGTCTGTAGCATTTAAAACTACTACTGAGGTACCTAATGGTAGATTTTCAAGAATTCGTGTTTTATACAAGGTACTGCTAAAAACTGGGGCGTTGTCATTGATATCAAGAACATTTAAAACAATTTGTGTTGTACCTGACCTCGGAGGATTTCCTCCGTCGACAGCAGTTACTGTAAGTTTGACTTTACTTTCTTTTTCTCTATCAAGGGCCTTCTGAAGCACAAGTTCAGCTGACACGCTGTCCCCACCTTTGTGGATCTCTAAAGAAAAGTAATTATTGGTACTCAGTCTGTATGTATTGACATCATTCTTGCCAACATCGAGATCCAGCGCTCCTATAAATCCAAATTTTCCACCTGGCACAGTGCTTTCTGCCATGTTAATAGATTGCAGTTTCTCAGGAAAATATGGTGAATTATCATTTATATCGACTACGTTTATTTCTAAACGATACAGTTTCAGCGGATTATTGATAACGGCCTCTACACTAACTGTACATTTTGCAGCCTTCGCACAAAGCTCCTCTCGGTCTATTCTCTCTATGACATAAAGACTGCCCGTTTTCCGATTTACATCAAAGTATTTTGTCTTTGATCCGCTAACAACTTGAAACATACGAGCCTCCAGGTCATTAACGTTAATACTAAGATCTTTGGCGAGATTTCCAACAGTAGTCCCGGGGTTGACCTCCTCTGATACAGAGTAAGAAAGCTGCGCACATACCAATTTCCAGTAGCATTCCAAAAGAAAAATGACCACATAAATCCTTAATGGACCGTATATCCTCCCGGTTGACATATTGTTATCCAGACGAGTTATATAACATGTCCTTCGATATCCTACAAAACACTGTAATTCTTGACCTTCATAAATGACCAGAATCCAGAATATTTGCTGTTTAAAGGTTTCTCTGCACAATTAGGTCCTTGCGATGCATCGCTCTCTTTGTAACAAAGCCCTGCTAAGCATCATCCTCTGAATCAGGGAGGGGCCTCAAAAAACCAACTGAACATCAAAATGTGACGGTCTACAATGTCCTCGTGTGGTGATTTAATAGAACTACATTAACTAAAAACTGTACAAAATATAAAATATTCTGGATTGGAAAAAAGATTAATCCAGTTTACCACATAAAAGCAGTAATTCACTGCCACAACCAAAACCTCGATAGCAATGGTAATTATTTTAAGTCCATCTAAGGTAACAGATAACAAATTATTAATCAAAGCAGTGGCTATGTATTCAATTGTACATAAACGATTGCAAACAATGAAGACCATTTCATCTTTCCAGAATGATAGCCACCGCAACTCTAATTCAGTACCATGAACAGCGACACATTTACCAAAATGTGTGCCAGTAATCATGTTGAGTAAAACTAAAAAGAATTTAATGAAAAAACAACTCACCTTTTCTTTGGTGGGTAAAGTCTGAGTTCGGGTGAAAGTATCTCCCCCATTAATACTTATCAGTTCAGCATCTACGGGAGGAAACTGTGCTGGAAAAACCACTACATCACTTTTTAGTGTGTCTGAGCTGAAACACACGTCGTACTGTTGAGTAGCTTTAGTGTAAGACCAGCTTCCATCCGGGTTGGTGGTGATCATTGGGGCGCTGTACCTGCTGAAACTACTGTCTGTCCTGTGGCATTTGACAGCTATTAAACCGATAAGACTCAGCAGAAAGATCACTGACACCGAAGCAATGGCGATCAGTAGATACAGGTTCAAAGCAGAGAAGCTGTCCTCCTTCATAGGAACATGTCTGAATTGAGTTTGGATGTCAGCTGAGTTTTCAACCACCACCACATCAATGGAAACAGTAGCTGACAGAGAAGGTTCTCCGTTATCAGAAACCAGCACCACCAAGGGGTGAGTTTTCAGGTCATTGTCACTCATTCTCCTCTTAGTCCTTATTTCTCCAGTGCTGGTTCCGATCCTGAACAAGTTGTTTCCTTTGGGTTCAGACAGATGATAAGAAAGCAGCGCATTGTATCCAGAATCTGCGTCCACAGCCCTGATCTTTGCCACAAAAAATCCCGCTTCAGCAGAATATGGGATGCTCTCACTGTTAACAGAGCCGTGCTCAGAATATGGAGCCAGAATCGTGGGGTTGTTGTCATTCTCGTCCAGGATAAAAACGTTGACTGTCACGTTGCTGCTGAGTGGAGGAACACCAAAGTCTGTGGCCTGAACTTTAAACTGAAACGTTTTTAACTCCTCGTAGTTAAACGACTGCAGACTGACTATATCTCCAGTCTCTGAATTTATATTTACCAGCGTAGATGACGCCATTGCGTCAAATTTACTTGGTAAAAACGAGTAACTCACCTTACTGTTTTGGCCCATGTCAGCATCAGTTGCAATTACTGTCCTAATAATTTTTCCCTCTGCACTATTTTCTTTTACATATATATTTATGGTGGCCTCTGAGAACATCGGTGCGTTATCATTTACATCCGAAATAAGTATAGAAACTACAGTTGTCCTTGAGAGAGGCGGACTTCCTCGATCATTAGTAACAATAGTAATATTGTAGTCTGGAACAAGCTCTCTGTCCAGAGGCCCGTCAACCAACAAAGAGTAATAATTCTTGTAGTTTGTTTCAAGTTTGAAAGGAACATCATTTTTAATTTGGACATTCACATCACCGCTTTTTCCACTATCTCTATCAAGGACTGACATAAGTGCAACGACCGTGCCCATAGTAGCATCCTCCTTCACTGTACTATGTAATGATGTCACTGTGATTTCAGGAGCGTTATCGTTTAGGTCCACCACTTCTACTAACACCTTACAATGAGCAGACATCGGAGGATGTCCTTTATCACTAGCCTCAACACGTATCTCAAAAGCCTTTCTCTCTTCAAAGTCGATATTGCTTTTTACCTTAATCACCCCTGTCTGGGATTCAATCTCAAATATATCTAGTACGCGATCTTGATCCTTGCTTCTCAAGGAATAAACAATCTCACTATTTAGGCCCTCATCTGCATCAGTGGCCGTTACAGCAATCAGCGTTGCGCCAGGTGGCGTGTTTTCGGGAATTTTAGTCTTATACAATGATTCACTGAAGACTGGGATGTTATCATTAATGTCTAAAACGCTGATACAGAGCTGTGACGTACCTGATTTTGGTGGACTTCCTCCGTCTACAGCAGTCAGTGTCATTGTAATCACAGGCTGCTTTTCCCGGTCTAATGGTTTCTGCAACACTAACTCTGCAGACACACTGTCACCTGCTTTGTGCACTGCCAAGGAAAAATTTTCATTTTGGCTTAATTTATAAGTGCTGACCCCATTTTTCCCTACATCTGCATCCGTTGCTTCAGATAATGCGAATTTCACTCCTGGTAAAGTGCTCTCAGCAATATACAAATTTTGCAATTCAGTGTTAAACAAAGGAGCATTGTCGTTTACATCTAAAATATTTACGTCAAAGCGATAAAGCTTCAAAGGGTTATTTATTACAGCTTCTACGCTGACTGGGCATATAAGTTCCTCAGAGCAAAGCTCCTCTCTGTCTATTCTTTCATTGACGTAGAGAACACCAGTCTTTAGATTTACCTCGAAAAATTTCTTCTTTGATCCAGCAACAATTTGAAACATACGGGATTCCAGGTCCTGTGTATTAAGATTTAGGTCCTTTGCGATATTTCCAACTGAAGTACCTGAGTTTACCTCCTCTGACACAGAATAGGAGAGCTGCCCAGCCGCTCTTTGCAAGCAAAAAATCAGTAGAAAAAGCCATAAACGTATCCCGAAATAGCTCCAACTGCAATGCAAAGGCATTTCTGTCCAATGTGAAAAAATAATATACCAGAATTCCAATCCTGTGCAGATATTTTAAGCAAAATGAACGATATAAATGTCATACGATCAATGCACAAAATATTCTCTGGGTTTTTCCTCCGTGCTCCTTGTCTTTATAACAAAGACGGTGGAGATGCTCTTTTCCTATGAAACAGGAGGGGCTTAATAGTATCGAAGACTTGATCTACATCCGATGGATCAACAGTGACTCCGTGTGGAGAAAGAGTCACAATGCAGAAAGAAAAGAAAACATACAATACACAATCATTTATAATTATGAGCTTTTGAACTCAACTAAAGCTGTAGCTAGTGGATCTTCTTTGTCAGCACCATGGACACCACAATGTGGTGTGTCCTCTGACATACACTGACAGCAGATTGTGAAATTAGAAAGCTACACACAGCTTTTCTTCCTTTGTCTTTCTACTTTTTTTCCATTTATTTAGCTTAGAAAGACATTTGCAAAATTGCAGACAGCAAAGTAAGTTAAATAAACTGATATCTGATTTTGGTTGCTTACAGAAATAGCAACATGCTATTTTTTAGAGAACCCTTTCAGCTGAGGGAATTTATGTGACGGACCACACTTCTCTGTATAATAAATAACCAAATTTTTTTTGGTTTTGCCCATCAAGAGTTAATCTTAAATTTATTATTTTGAATGAGAACATTAAACAATCTCTGTACCCTTACTAGACAGTTCTTTTTCTGTGTGTTTTCCCTGTTACCTTGTGGATAATGATAATGCTTAACCTAAGGTAATTGATCTACCTCATACATAAACATATTGAGGTGCAAATCCACAAGTAGTGGTTCATTTTGCTGTATTTTACAATTTCTTTTAATTTCTACAGAGGCAGCAGTTATGCCCTCATCAACATTTCCTCTTTGTAATCCCAGGATTAAGCCGCAGCTTCAAAAACTCATGTCCTATTTCCATTCAGAAGGAAACATGATTCTATTTGAAAATATTAATAACCATCTCACAACTACAATCATCTGCTAACTCCCAAAGGCAATAAAAATAATGACAAACAATAGATGACCTACTGTATGCGCTCAATTTTTAATGCAGGGTGTATACAGTGAGCAGTATTGCGTTAAATGCACATGACAATTATTTTCAAATGAAAAAACTTGCACACATATACAAAAAGACCACCTGGTTTACTGTACCTAGAAGACCCATGATGAAAATGGGTGAAAGTGATTTGTGGATTTATAGGTCAAAGTATGCAGGTCAAAGTATTCACTGCACTAGCCTTTCAGGATTTCAATCTGGATTATCTTTCTAATAAAAAAAATAAAACAAATGTACAGATCCCACAGTTTTTCACAAATCCCTTGGAAATTAGATTTAAACTTTAGATTATGAATAAACCAGGCATGTATTGATGAATGTCATTCACTTTCTCTGAAGATATGAACTTAGATAATATATGATTAGCTGAGCATAACAAAACTTTTGATTAAGTACATGTGTACCTGTCAACCAGCTCCTTTCACCTATCATATGAATAGCTTAAAGAAACTGTGTTAAGCACCATGTGTGATCAATAACGCAGAGTGGTACTGTAGCAGAGGGGAGGGGGTTGCAGGGGCGGAAACAGCTAGCAGCATGCCATAGGCGTGTCTAGTGCATTTTCCCAAAGGGTTCTAAAATAAATAGTAACCACATTAACCCCAGAATTTTTTTCATCTGATGATTTTTGTTGTTCTACTTTTCAGAGCCATGAGTCAAGTGTATGTTTGTGAGTAACTGTGTGTTGTAAGGGTGTGTTCTCTCCCATCATGTGAGAGTGAGTAGACTGGGGGAAGGGTGCTATCTGAACATGCTCCAAGGCGAGTCCTCCCCCCTTTCTCTTTCCTCTCTCCTTGTGCACTGCTCTCTTGTTTCCATAGCAACGCCATCTTGGACACAGACAAGGATGTATAGTGCACAAGCACACATTCACACACCCACACACACTAGTGCAGAAGCCTGTGGGTTTAATTTTCACAACACATACAATAGCTGGTCTGGTTTCAGTTTAACTGTACACATATAGCTCTGCTCCAACATATTCCCTCTGACAGGTCTTTAGCAGCACAACATGCATCTATCTACCCCCACAGCTCCTCAGAAAGCCTGACCTTTGGATTCTGCAATGCACAACCCACTGTATCCACCCTGAGCTACTATATAAGAGACCAACCCTACAACCCCACATCCTGTTTTGCATGATACTGATGTTACTGTGCAGTTCTGTTTGAATTGGAGCTCATCATGACACAAGGGGGCAACAATCTCCTTGTGCATGTGTCTTTACTCTTGACTTTTCTTTTCATTTAATACGTTGGTGCTGTGCTTAACAGATAAATCCATACTCTTTGTTGATTCTCTGATAAGCAGCCATGATATGGCTTATGCAGCTGCAGATTTTAGCAACAATGCGACTTGAACCAAACCCCAAAAGTAGAGATAGACTAATGACTGAGGAGAGATTTCAAAAGTAGACTTCTTACTTGAGTTTAAGTAATATATCTATGTAAAAATAACAACTTGAGTAAAAGTAAAACTACTGATCCAAATATCCTCTCAAGTAAAAAAAAAAGTACAGGCTCTTAAATGTACTCAAAAGTGATTTTAAAAGTAAAAAGTGATTTTTTTTATTACATAATTCCCTGCCTGCAGGGCTATTAAACTCAGAATCATTTATATTGTTTCACATTAGAAATGTTATTTTTTTTGGATGAGGATTAGCTTATAAACTATGGTGTCACAAATCATCCTCATAGTCCCAACTCTTAATAAACCTTAACAATAGCACTTTTTCTAATGAACACATTAGGCAACAATTGTTTAAAAATGTTAATGTAAAAATGTTGCTATTTTTAGGTACAATAAACACTGTGCAATTTCCCTGCCAAATAAATAAAAAATGGATTAAAGAAACAGTTTCACAGTATGTATTCAGTGAAGCTCAATGAAAAACCCTTCACATTAAAGAAAATTCTTGTGATCCTCAGATAAGTAGCACCTACACAACACATACCAGACCCCCCCTCTCCATCTCTACACTGCATCACTCTATCCCTCTATGTGAGTTTAATGTGAAGCCAAAAAAGAAAAAAAAATGGCTTTGGCTATAAAGTAATGAGCCTTTTTGGGAAATCTAAGGAGTAGAAAGTACTGATATTTATGGTGAAAATGTACCTGAGTAAAAGTAATAATTCGTCGGAGAAATAAATATTTACAAAAGTACAAAGTACCTAAAAAATCTACTTAAGTACAGTAACGGAGTATTTGTACTTCATTACTTGCCATCTCTATGACTGAGAGCCATTTAAAAATAGCAGGATTAGGGGAGATTAGAGGTAAAAAAAGAATTTCAGGAGCTCAAAATGAGTTTACAAAAAAAAAAAAAAAAAAGGTTGTGAAAAGTGTATACGTACATCTTCACCAGCTTTGCCAGGAGGTCCTGG
>JBBBVT010000007.1:19793707-19807881 GCA_037177035.1 Craterocephalus eyresii
ACATGCATGTCTTTGGAAAGTGGGAGGAAGCCGGAGTACCCGGTGAGAACCCACGCATACACGGGGAGAACATGCAAGCTCCACACAGGAAGGCCGGAATCCTGACCAACTTGCGACTCGAACCCGCGGCCTTCTCACTGTGAGGCCGCAGTGCTAACCACTACACCACCGTGCAGCCCCACCCTTAATTGTTTAAAATATTTTTTATTGCCATAATTTTAAACGCCTCACAATATAATTCAGTGCAATCAGGCTATTGCTTCCTGCAGACCATAAACTTGAATCAACGTCAGCCTTAATCAGCTTAATATTACAAATGATAGTTTGCAGTTTAGGAATTAACAAACTTTAAGCTGCCGACTTTTTAAGCATATTTTACTTTACCAAAAAAACAGAGCTGAAAATAAATACAGAGAAAACAGAAAATTTCAAACCAAAGACATTATTACAAAAAGAAAAAGAAAATAGGAAACATGAGTGGAAAATAAAATGTTTAAGCCTGGACTGTGAGGTTGAGTGACTCTAGCTTACCCAGCATGCTGCTTGCTATGAAAGAGGGATTCATGGCCTCATTCAGATGATTCTACTAATCGCATTACAGGAGCAATGTAGTAGAATTATCACTTTATACACATTATAAATGCCCTAATCCAGGTCGGAAGAGAATATTGACCGGAATGGCATAAGAAAGAGAATACTTAGACAGAAAGTCATTTCAAAAGAAAAAAACAGAGGTAACAGATATACAGTATATTTTAATAATCTGATTTTGTGATATGATTAGGTAATCTTCAGTGTAGGGTTTATATGCTTGTATTTTCAGTTCTTATGGTTAATGAATACAGTTTTTTCCCCGCCGTTTCACATATTAGTGATGTCAAACTCAGGTCCTTGAGGGTCACTGTCCTAGAGGCTTTAGATGTTTCCCTGCTCCAACACATTTAGTTAAAAAGAAATGGATCCAACAGCTTGTTGTTCTGAACAAGGAGACACTGATGTGTGTTAAAGCTGGGAAACATCTAAAATCTGCAGGAAAACGACCTTTAAGAACCAAATTTTAACCTCCCTTGATTATATCCTTGTTCCATAGGATGCATCTTATGTGCAATTCTATTTTACTATCATGAGGTAGAAGTTTATTTGAGGTGAATAATGATTAACAAAAGCATTAGATGACCTACAGGAAGGAATCAATCGCTCAGGGAACAGTTACTGCAAATCCCATTTATAATTATTTACAGATAAGCAAACCAAACTCCTGATTGTTTTTGCCAGCATGTTTTTGAAAATCAATTTTTACGTCTTGGCTATCATATTGTAAATCTTACAACTTTTACATTGCATAGATTCTTACTTTATTATTCATAATGGGGTGCATAGATGATATTGTTTTAGTTGTGTTGGATAAGTTAATTTATGAAGCCTATTTGATGTATCAGAAACATAACATGACACAGTAACACTAATACATTAAGACCAGTAGGCAATATGCCATACATAAGCATCCTGTCAAACCATCCAGCAGACACAGCCCAGAATGACACGGTGCAATTACAAGCACATAATTCTGTATGCAATTAGCTCAACATAGATCTACTTATCATATTTCTGTCACTTAATTAAAGCGATATGCAACAATCCCTAACAGCAAGCATGTTTAATCATTCCTTAAATCAGCAATATACATGACCAAACCCAGATTTACCATGAAAGGTGAGGTGTGTGTCTTCTGCGTGCTTTGTTCCTGAATCTGTACAGGACATTTTCACTCTTTCACCCAAGAGTATCAGTACTATGACACAACTGTGAATAGAATTTCTTTGTCAGAACTTTTTTCACATTTTGCCCTTTAAGTTTGGTCTAATTATATGATTCTTCTTATCCATGCAGTCTTTCAATGGTCAAACTATAGCTTGACTCTCTGGATGATGGATTGAACTGTTGGCCAGGAAAAAAACTTACACATTGCTACTATCATTTGACATTGACCAGTTCTCTATATGTTACAGAATTCTCACTATAAAAATTAACACAACAGAATGTAATTTATCATAAATTACTGTAGTTAAACCTAGAGGACTGTAAGTTCTTTCTGTTCAAGCAAAAGTTTATATGGATAGTTTTGTAGAGGAAGTGATTATTATTAACCCTGATCCCGGCTGTCATAGTGTAAAGAGGAATTTACACCCACTAACAGAGGCTAAAATTGAGATGTACAGTCATGCATTTCCATTTTCACTCCTATAGGTCAATTTCAAATCAACAACTAATGTTAGATTAATATTTTTGGATGTGAAAGGAAATTTGAGTATGTACAAAGAACCACACACAAGGCTTGGGAGGGCATGCAAAATCTTTTTAGAAAGGTGACATCATGTCTATGGCTCTACACACAGAACTCTGTCTTCAGGTCACAAATACACACAATATCTTATACTTGACCAACTTTACAGGCATTGCAACCAATCACAAAATAGCACAATCAGAAATTACTTTAAATTACCCTAACATCAAGTCTAATAGAACCTACTAGACTTTGGTTTTGGTTTCGGTTCATGTTTGTTTGACATCTTTATTCATTCAGAATTATAGATGCATAAAAAAAGGAATAATCTGGTTTTCTATATTTTTTTTTCCTTGTTTGCAGTTATATCTAACTTGCAAACATTTTTAGTATCTGTAAAAAATTTTCCAAAGACAGCTAGCACTGTAAAAGTATCAAATATAAAGAGTGAAGTGTAAGTGTCATTTTACCTGTATAATTAAGTCAAGTCAACAGCAAAAACCTACACACGCACAAACACACACACAAGTGGTAAGACTTAAAAGAACAAACAAAAAAAACCCTCCGGTCTGCAGCTAATGCAGACTGATTATGCTTCAGAAAGATGCTTAAACAAATACTGAAAAAAGGGGAAACTGCTGAGTTCCTCTGCAGGTCAAAGGTGATTAGAAAGAAGATTGTTGTCAATGGTTTACAGATAGGGGTGACAAAAATACTGTACGTATTGAAATGAGAATCAGCAGCCAAATGTAAAGAAATACACAACCAAAATCAGTATAGTCTCAAAGAAAACAAGTTATTTAATTTCAGCCTGCAGTGACAAAAAGCAACAGGAGGGGGCATAAGGAAGAGTACCAGCCAAAGGACGTCAGCATGCATAGGAGGAGGAGGAGGGGAGGGCTGAAAAATATCACAAAAAGAGACTCTTTGTGTAAAGATGAGAATGTAGAGATATGAAGCATGGAATCGGGAAACAAGCTTGCAAAGGAAATGAAATGGTAGAATTTGAAGCTGAGAAGCACATAAGGTTGAAAAAAGTGTACTGATACGGAGAACAAAGGCGGAGGAAAGGGAGATGGTGTGTGAGAAGAGAGAGGCTATGAGTCAGGCTCACAGCATTAATAGTGATCTTCCACACCCATGTCTCCTTGTTTTATTCATACAGTGCATCTACTAGATAAAATGGCGGGAAACATAAGAGAAATGAACACCTACTGTATGTAAACCAACAGCAATGAACACATACTGTACATAAAGACACACATGCACAAGTGTCTGTGACTACAGACAATGTAAGCTATAATCTCCCTAATATCATGTAAGAATAATTGCACTAACACTGAAAGCCCACATTCCTGATTCATTTTAGGACAGATGGTTCAGCTAAAAATAAACAGCAGGGCAACTTTGAAAAATGAAAAGCTACATGTGGGATGAAATGACTCCCCCGCTGTACAGAACAGCTCACTGGTTCACATTTCTGAAAGACGACCAGGAGTCATATGGGGCTCAGGCCATTTTAAAAATTAAAATGATGACAATATTTCATGCTGTACTGTAGGTTTTATCACTGATAAGATGTTCTTTAGAATACAGTCTGTGTGAGCAGATTTCTTTGATATATGCAGCCTTCAAGACCTGCCATTGATCTGTCATTTACTTATAAATCTGTATTCACAATAAATGCGTTATGATACAGTTTATATTAGAATAAATTTTAAGATATAAGGTATGATTACAACAGAAAATGTAATTTAATTTAATTTAATTTAATTTAATTTAATTTAATTTAATTTAATTTAATTTAATTTAATTTAATTTAAACAACCTGATTTGTATGAGCCTGTCCCGTTGCTTTTTTGCCGTTTGTCGATGATTCAGCTCTTTATACTGAATGACATTTATGTTAGGCCCAGCAAGTCCATATATATTCTGAAACCTTATGTTGTAAACTTAGGCATCTTTAAAATAGACATTTTAGTTCCCTCCACTGTATCTCAATGAAAGATGTATCATCAAGGTCAAGCTACACTTAATTGTCCCTAGGTTAAATTTCTTGTACAAGCAGCAGGTCACCATAAATAAACAGAAAACTATTCAGCTTAAATTACACTTACACATACACAAACTGAGCAACATCCTTATATTATTATATCATTATTCTTAAACACAATAAAATAAAAAAAAAGACTTCACATAAAAGAGTAATCACAAACTAGTTAAAGATTGTTTCATGTCACACAATGATGTATGCTGTTTGCTGACTAGCGTTAATATATTGCTCAATTGTTTAAAAATGTGGATATAATTGAAATTTTGGTACTGACTGCAGAAACTGCAAAAAATGTGTTAAGAAAGGTCCAACACATTAAAAACTGGAAGGACAGTGCGGAAGCATTGCCTTCCAGGAAAAACTTCAGTTGGAAAAAAAATCCTGAATGAGCGTGATCACTTGTCACTTAAATGAAATCACATTTTTTGAAAAAAAAACAACAAAAAAACAGTAGAACTTAATGCTATATTTAATAGGGAAAGTAACAGCATTTTCACATGCACAATGCACGTGTATCTCATGGGATTGAGATTGAAAAGCTATAAGAAAACCACTAATCAGAGAGCTTAACCAGAGAAAAAAGGCTAAAGTTAGCTAGGGTACATAAAGACTGGACTCTGAAGCAATAGAAGAAGGTCATGTGGTCTGATGAGTCCAGATTTACCCTATTCCAGAGTGATAGGCACATCAGGGTAAGAGGAGAGGCAGATTAAGGGATGCACCCATCATGCCTTAGGCCTACAAGCCTGTGGGGACAGTCCTATGATCTGGGGTTGGTACAGTTGGTCAGATCTAGGTTCAACAATTTTATGGGCCCAAAGAACGAAGTCAGCTAACTAACTGAATATACTGAATCAGCAGATTATCAACTCAAATCAAATTCTATTTGTTACGTGCTTTTTTTAAACCAACACACAATGCTTTACATTATAAAAACCAGAGTTTAAAGAGCCTTCAGACATAACACCAATTTTAAAACACACACCTCATTGTAAATTCTGATAAGTGCTGATAAGATAAATAAGATAAAAAAAGACTAACAAACCAGATCAGATAAAAATTCAGTCAAAAGTTAACATTAAAAAGTATGACTTGACTCTAACTTTAAAAACATGAACTGCCCTTTTGGGCGTCAGATTCTCTGTTCCACAGTCGAGGACCATGTTTTGTTTCTGACTTAGTGAACAACTAAAAGGCCAGTACTAGAAGACATCAGAGTCTGTGAGGGCTCAGAATGTAAGAGCTCAGATAAATAAGAAGGCCTAATTCTGAAAAGCATCAAGAGGCAATGTACAGACAAATGGTATACAGTATTCCCGCCTTGTGGTCAGAACTCTTGCCGCTGAGTGCTGGAGTAGTTGTCAACTAGAAATACCCTTTTTGGGAAGACAAGAGAGCAAGGCATTGCAAAAATCTAATCTGCTAGGAATAAAATTATGCAACATAGAGAAAAGAGTGGACTTTGGTGTTGTTTTAAAGATGATAAATACCTGTCTTTGTGACATTTTTAATATTTGGAATAAAATCCAGCTCATAATTGAAGAGGACATCCAGATTTGTCAAACACTGAAAAGGTTTAAAGTTTTGTATTTTTTGTAAAATGTTCTCTCTCTTGTCTTCAAAACCAATAATTAAAACTCCACGATTGTCTTAATTAAAACTGTAGGAAATCATCTGCTCTGTGTGGCTTTATATCTAAAATTAAGTTTGAAAGGACATTAACTGACTCTCATCAGAATACAGCATTTCCATCAATGGATCTTTTCTTCCCTAATGGCACGGGCAAATTACAAAGTGATAATGCCAGGATTCATCAGGCTGAAATTGTGAAAGAGTTGTTCAGGAAGCATGAGAGATCATTTTCACACATGGTTGGGGCACCACAAAATCCATATCTTTCCCCATGGAGAATGTTTGGGATGTACTGGAGAAGGCTTTGTGCAGTGGTCTGACTCTTCCATCACCAATATAAGAACTTGGTGAAAATTTAATGCAACACTGAATGGAAATAAATCTTGTGATACCAAATCATTGTTATAAACAAAGCTAAAGACAGCCAAACAAAATATTAATTTTTGTGAATATTGTTCTTTTCTTGGTTGGAAACTTTGCTTTTTGGCCTGGCAGTTATCCAGGTTAAGTATTTCCCCTAAATGAGAGCGGCGGGCAAAAACAAATAGACAGAGGAGACGAGGAACCCTGCAGCTAGAGACTGGATCTGCTAGCATGTGATCCCATCCATGATTGGTCAGAAATAAACCCAACATCCGGTATCAATCAGACAAGTATATGGCAATGTGTCTGTTAACCCGACTGACCCCTGCAGGGAATGGTGCAAGGATACTTCTATAAGAGGACAATCCTCTTATCAAGGCAGAATCCAGTGTCTCAACACTCCACTCTATCTTTCCCCTCATCCACTCAGGAATTCTATTAATAAAACAGCAACAAAAACAACAACTCTATGCTCTACATCTGGATCTCAGGGTCAAAATAAGGCTCACAGCAACAACGACCAGTTATGAATTCTCTAATTTCACCCCTAATTTGTCTATCTGGTATGTAGCCTTCTGTTGACCAATCAGTGACTTTCAATCATCCAGGCATGTAGTGGTGACTTTAGCAAAGCAGCAGATGTTGTTCCTGTTTTAGCACTTATGCTAAACAACAGCTCTGAAGATCTGCATCTGTTATCATCTCTGTTGATTACAAAAGACACTACTTGCACTCATTTGAAAATATCAAGCAGTGGTTATTGTCAGAAAAAAATATACATATTTTTAAGAATTGTTAAAATCACTACTGTAACTGCAACAAAAACAAGTCAACACAAGATAACACATCAACATCATGGAGGACTGAGCCCTCAATCTCAAGGATTTAAAATGACAATTGAAGATAATGTGTGCAAATGCTTTTCATTAGAGGAATGCCGTAATGCTTAGAGGTTGAACAGCTAACACCAAGGAGGATGGCCTCATACTTCCTCTCAGCTAGAGCAGAGCTATTCTAAAATTAAAGTAACAAGGTCCAACATATAGGACACCTCCTCACAGCCATTAGTCAATGGACTGAGAGATTAAGATAACTGGGCGCTTATATAACTGAGTAAAAAGGGTTAGGTCTACTCACAAGAATCAAAGACATGAGCAAGATAGAAAATCTTTTTGAATTTTGAATTGTAGGTGCTGAACAAGCTTGTAGAAAATACTTGCAAGGCTTTTTATCAACACAGTTCCAGATTTGACCCAAACCATTTGCATAAAAGCCCCATGGGTCTCAAACAGTCTCTTTATGTTCTAGGACAAATGACAAGAGCAAAATGGGCTGTAACAGAGTCTTGTCCCACAGTTGTGCATGGTATTTTGGGCCAAAGACCTTAAGATTGTTTTGTTAGCAAAAAGGCAACAAAGAGAATATAGTGTAAATACAATAGTTTTATGGAATAGTTCTTGTTTTGGAAATGTTTTACAAATTAGAAAAGAACAAAACTTGTCGGCTTACATGTTTCTAGATTCTTCACAATTATTTACAGTTTATTTAGGTTGACACAGACACATTTCCTGTCTTTGTTCAGCCCTCTTCTCACTCTACATATAAAGTGGACGAACGAACAGATTATTGACCAAATATCCCATCTGCTGCACTGCAGCAGTGCCTCTGCTTACTGACATTCACAATAGCAACCTCCTGATTTGTCAAAACGAAATCAGCTGATTGTCTGCAGAATGGAAGTGCTGATACAAACACTCACTTACACAGGAACATGGATCGGGAGCATCAAAGTGTTTGGCCAACATCTGAATAGGTTGAAATTGTTCATCAATATATTTATTTAGCAACCCACATACAGAAATGCACCAGAGTAATAACTTCGGTGAAAATAAACTGTAAAGTCAAGTATAAAAACACCAAGTGTTGGTTATTTAAAAAAAAAGGAATAAACTCTGAGAGAGAAAAAATGAATTATCCCAGTGCAATTAGTATAACAAAACAACAACACTACTCCTGAAGGAGTAATTCATGTGTAATTGTCTGTACTATATAATAGTAATGGTATGTATGAAAAGAACTATATTTTGGCTGGCCAGTTATTTTTCAAAGGGGAGTAGAAAAAGGATTTTGCAGTACATGTTGATGTATGTTTACTTGTTTCTTTTAATTGTTTGTTTGTTTGTCTTTTTTAAGATACAACTGCAAAATAGTAAAAAAGTCATTGATTAATTGTGTATACAAGACGTAATAACTGCCACAATCTGGTATTATCAGAATTATTATCAGCATTATAAAATACCTGGGTGGACAGGGACACCCAGGTAAAAAATAAAAGAAAACAGCACTTAGCACGATCTTAGCACTTGACATAACTACATCGATGACCAGCAGTCCACCTGTTCATGCTGTATCCTTCTCCTTGAATTTATGCTTGTGTTGTTCTCTCAAATGCACGTCACTTTGGATAAAACCGTCTGCTAAATGACGGTAGTAGTAGTAGTAGTAGGAGGAGAAGTAATATATCCCACTGACTTCTTATTACAGACACAAATAGATAATATTAGACAATGTTTATAGGAACTATAATCTGAAAAATGAAAGAGGTAACAGAGAGGGACAAAATACATTGATTGATACTGTACAAAGTAGAACATCCCATATCAAAAGAAATACAGTCAACATTTTTACTTAGAAAACATTGTTATAGTGTGGCATTGTCCAAGGATTTAGTCACATGATAACTGATTGCATATTTACATCTATAATACTTCTTAAACATCTAATAATAATTATATAGGTATGTTACCTATGTAATTAAACAGCCATTGATATGAACCAACCTGCTTTGTTAGCTTAGCATGTTTGTGATTTTTCTCTACCAATACCTTTTTGTGATAAAAGCCTGGTGTGGGATTGAAGAGGATGTGTTGAGTGGGAAGGTGCTAATGTGTACAGTTGTGCCCAGAGTTAGCACATAAGAGATTACCACACTTTCAAGAAAATGCAAAAAAAAAAAAGTCAGTATAATCTCACAAAATTGTATTTTTTTTCTCTCAGTGATGCATCATCAGAACATGGAAGTGTGCACTCCTCCTGCCTTATGTGCTTGTTCTCTGTCTCTCCTCCACCCATCCAGAAGCCTATCTACTGTGAAAGTGTCTTTCAGTGGAGATTAGGCACATTTGTGCCACATGTCGTTTCATGTGTGCATGAGCACAAGTGTACATTTGTAAGGCACAAACGCGACTGTTTTCGCGGTACAGCACTGTATGTGTAAATTAGATTACCATCATTGCTGCTGACCTCAATGTGAATGCCGCCATGCTCAGACAAAGCTTGAGCAATACGAGAGAAAGTGCCCTACTGACACACAACAGCACATTCTGCATCCACAGCCGCAACCCTACAGGCATGAAGAACAGAAGCACGTTTCAAATGAAAAAACGAATGAACGAATGATACACGGATTCAACGAGACAGGGGGGCAAATGTAGAAAAACAGAAAGAAAAAGACGGAGAAGAGGAACATATGAAACAGGAAATGAAAAGCAGATGGATAAAAGTGGAAAAAGGAGGCCAAAAGGGGGATGGGGGAGGGGATGAGTAAAATCAGCCTGGTGGGAAAGGGGTAGTGAGGATAGAGAGAAGCCGCCAAATCAGGACAGTGAGGACTGTTTGTACTGTTTTACTGATGGCACAGAGAAACTCATCTTATGTTAAGTTTATGTATCAAAGACAAAGGAAATGTATGCAGGATGTAGAAAAGGGCTGCAATATAAAATGACATGGCACAATACATTTTAAATGTGGTTACAGTAAATGCAAACCGGGTTAGGTAGCAAAACCAGAAAGAGCAAAGCATGAGAAGAGTATAAGACAAAGCTGTAAGCATTATGGCTGTGAATACAAAACATCTTCAGTAGGGTAAAGTCTAATTTTCTCTTCTCTCAAACTCTAGGTTTTAAGATTCAAGTTTAACTCCATTTTAGTTTATACATACATATTGTATATTAATTGTTTATCAATTAAAATTGATATCTTTAGCCATTCTATCATGCATACTTCCAACATCATCATGTTTTATGTTCACAGGAAATGAGGGTTGAGTCAGAAACAGATATTTGGGAAAGCCTGATATTGAGGAAAAAAGTGTGACTTTAAAATGTAAGGATATAATGGTCATACATAACACCATGTGTGACAACAACTCTGTTCAGTTTTAACTAACAATAAAAGGTCCACAGGCCTGAGCATATTTCACTTAACTGAAGTCCAGAATCTACTGTCATTTCCAGGTCAAAGTAAAATTTAGAAATGGCCACACAGTTTCCTGTTTTAATCATACTTAAAATTCTTCCTTGTAACCTCCATTTTTATGAATGCATCACTGCCCTTTTATTACTTCCCTTACTGAATATAGTTTCAAGAGGAGAAGCTTCACATCAGCTTCCCTCAAAACAAAAGATTCCAGTGATCATTGACCATTGCACTGTGAATGATTTACAGTGTAGACACACAGCTTGACACAACTGCACAGATCTGCTGAGCCAGCCAAGCAAAAAGAGCCACACCACCATTAAAGTGAGCAATAGAACGAAAATGTACAAGAAATGTTAGGTGAAGCAGTCACACACTGCTTTCAGTCCGCCGTCTGATTAAAGATCATCAGCTGAAAACAGTAGAGCTGTTTTTAGAATGTCTTTGTATTAGTTATGCACATCAATATTGTTGCATTGTAAATGACTGTAGCACCATTCATCCACTCCTCTTTCCATTTTTTACACACAGTACAAGCAAAGTACCATGGCAGCAGCATAGAAAATGTCTTATAATTCAGCCTGAGACTTATAATCAACTCACTTTTCAACTGTAGACAGACAAAGTGATCCACTGAAATCACAATGCATTTGTTAGTTTCATGACATGCACTCATTTTTAATCACATCTTTTCTGGGCATCTGCTGTCCAGGCACAGCTTAGTGCTGCTGCTGTATTGCAACACACATGATGCTTCATGGAATTTTTATCTCTGACACACGCATATACCCACATTAAATATTCATTCATGCACACAGAGGCTGTTGTTACTGTCTAGCAGAGAGAGAAACTGGACAGAGGACTTGCAAATAAAGTGTGTTCAGCCTTCCTGCTTTATGAGATGCTTGTTAATTCTTAGCCTCAGCTCATCTTCTGTTTACCTACAGTAAAAGTATAATCCATTCAGGCTTATTGGTCTATTTTACTCACTCCTCGGTGTGTCAAAATGTAACATTGGTTTTCAACACTAAAATAATTAACATGAACAATTATGTTTTTTTTGCTAAAGTTGACCAATTTTTTGAGGAAATAAAAGATAATCTCAATGAGGTACAATATCTAATTATAAGCTTAACTATATCTGCCTTCACTGTCACTTCAATAGCTGCACCATCTGCTGCCTACTTTATAATGGTGATTTCATTGAAGTAATCTATGTGTTTCTACCTAAATAAACCCATATTCATTAAATATTGTGACATGTTTGTAGATGAGCTGCACCAAATCCACTTCCCCTCCCCCTTCCTCCCTCCACTGCTCTTCCTATACCTCCCTCCCTTGTTCATCCTTTTCCGCTGCTGTTGCTAAGACCGAGGAGTGTACGCTAGTCTGTGGAAACCAGTAGACTCTGAGAGGTGGATAGCCCAGTGTGTTGCTATGGGCAACGCACAGTGTTCAACAGAGAACCCGCCCAGAAGTCTCACATGCAGACTTTCACACATGTGATAATATATGACCTACTTTTCAGTGAGTCAAAAGCGATCACACTCTGAAGCTGGTGTGTAGTGCAATGCGTATATGCTCAATGAACATTTAATGTTCCTTATACGGGGGAAAAAAAGAAAAATATGAACAGTAAGCCTATCTTGTTTCTTATTCCAACAGTGAATTAGATTCCTGGTGAGGCTAAGTATCCCGATCCCACCTGACTGACTGCACATTGTAATTCTCTGCACATCCACCTCAGGCTTGCTTTGACCCTCTCTCTGTCTCTGCCATTCAAAGCCCAGTGATTCACCACAACCGCATCAGCAAAAAATAGACCTCATGTAACTCTCTTAGCAGGTTAGTATAACTTCCTCTGCACACATGAAACCCAAACCATATAGAAAGAAGCAGGGGAGAGGTGTTTAAAAAGATTAGGCAAAAATGTGAAACATGCTGAATGAAAAAATAATGAAATTCTATTAGCCAAACGCAAGATTAGACAGTGCTCAAATAATGCAGATGTTATGAAAAGTATTTTAGAGTTTGCTTTTAAAGTAGAATTGATTGTAAATGCTAAGGAGCAGTCCTGGAACTTAAATACATTGCACTTAAAACACAGACAATCTTTCTGTGCTAAATGCATGGGGAATACTTTCACTGTGTGTCACAGCAAGCTTATGAAATACACAACAACAAATGAACTGAAATAAACGCATATCATTATGCATCAATAATAGATGATCTGTCTTCAAGGCTGCACAGTGGTGCTGCAGTCTCACAGCAATCAAATCTGAGCCTTGGCCAAGGAAGGTTTGAACTGTGGCCTTTCTGTGCAGACTTAGCATGCTCTTCCATTGTATGTGTGGGTTTTCTCCGGGTACTCCAGCTTCCTCCAACATTCCACAGATATGCATGATAGCTTAATTTGTCACTCTAAGTTCTCCTTAGGAGTCACTGTGAGAGTGAACGATCATTTCTCTCTCTGTGTTGACCCTGTGAAAGACTGGCGACCTGTCCAGGGTGTACCCTGGCTCTGGTCTGGTAATTGCTGGGATAGGCTCCAACTCCCCATGACCCTGAATTGGACTATGCTGTATAGAAAATGAATGAATGAATAGTCTGTCTTCAAATGGTATGTAATACTAAATAAACATGCAGGGTACAGATGTATTACATTTGTCTGGGGGACGAAAGGTTATAGCTGTAAAGTTTTGTGATGTTCAAGCTCCAGAGAATTATTCCCAACAATATGACAAATATGACACACAAGGTGCCACCATAGCACCATAGCTCCATTGAGAGCCTGTTCTTTGTCTTATCTCCCAATTATACAGCCACATCAAAACCACATAGTTAACTCAGCTATTATGTGAACACTCAATCTCATTATTCCTTAGAGTAGTGAATTTTATATTCTTGTTATACTAACATATTCAAATATTCTAAATTGGTTAGGATATTAAGTAACTTATGGACATTTATGCCATTTGCCTGTTCACAACCCGTTTGCACTAAAATTGCCTGGGAATAAAGTGGTCACCTTACCTCTTCAGAAGTACGTCTCCTATCTGGCAGCACAAGGGTATTTGCATGACTGCCAGGCACTATTGTAGATCCTATACTCATTCTGGGTCCAACTAACATGTATCGTTTGTCTCCAGATCTGTACTGGATGCTGTGGCACAGAGTTCCATCATAGTTAGTCTCTTGCAGATATTTAGAAGTATAGTCTGTTGATTTTGAGCACTGCATTGCAATCAGCACGATGATGCTGATGAGAAAAAGAACTGAAACTGATCCCAAAGTTATCATCAGGTAAAGAGTTAAATTATTATCTTCATCATCTCTTGCTGCACTCTTCACATCAGCTGCAAAAGCTTCTTTAGGCTCCACAAGTTTGAGAATCACAGTGGCTGTTGCTGAGAGTGAAACGTTCCCGTTGTCTTTGACCAATATAACCAGTTTATGTTCAGCCTCGTCTGTCTCGGTGAATGAGCGAAGTGTCCTGATCTGTCCAGTATAGCGGTCCAAACCAAAGAGACTGTGGTCAGTAACTTCCTGCAGTGAGAACAGCAACCAGCCGTTATATCCTATATC
>JBBBVT010000007.1:19926062-19939604 GCA_037177035.1 Craterocephalus eyresii
GACATGGAGGTGTTAGCGATCTCCTTCTCTATGATGAAGTAAACTAGATACTGGTTTTCATGGAGGTCAGGGTCAAATGCAGTCAGTGAGCTGAGCAAGGCCCCAGGTGCATTGTTCTCCATCACACGTATAGTATAAAATGACTGAGGAAACTGTGGTGCATTGTCATTTACATCCAGCAGATGCACAGTTATTGTTTCATTGTCAGATAAAGGGGGCGTTCCCTCATCAATCACAATTAGCGTGATTTCGTATTCAGGTACAGCTTCGCGATCCAAAGGCACGGACACCAAGAGTTTGTAATGTGTGGGTCTATCTGATGATTTGTTGAGACTAAAAGGCAAGGACTTATGCATATATAAGCCCACTTTTCCATTATCACCAGTATCTCTATCACTTATTCCAACCAGTGCAATGACACTTCCTACTTGTATATTTTCAGCAACTGTGTTCTTAACTGACTGAATGGCGATTTCTGGATAATTATCGTTCATATCTGTCACGTGAACGACTACTTTACACTGACCAAGCAAGGGGTGTGTCCCTTTATCTTTTGCCTCAATATGCATCTCGTACAATGTCATATCTTCATAATCTATAGTCCCCTTTACAGTTAGCTCTCCAGTGTTAGAATTGAGGGCAAAAACACCTTGTGTTTTTTCTGACGTGTAGAGAGTAAATGAGTACACTATCTCTGAATTCAGACCCTCGTCAAGATCAGTAGCATTAAGCTTCATAACTAACGATCCTATGGGGCTGTTTTCTGTCACATTAACTGTGTAGTTCTGCTTGTCAAACCGAGGAGGATTATCATTTGTGTCTTGTACTCTAACTATAATATTAGCAGTACCGGAGCGCACGGGGACACCCCCATCCACAGCAGTAAGTATTAAATTATGAACAGCGTTCTCCTCTCTGTCTAAAGATTTAGTCAAAACCAAATCCACATACTGAGTGCCATCACTGCCTGTCTGAATTTCAATGGTGAAATGTTCATTGGGACTGAGTTTATATGTTTTAATTGTATTTATGCCCACATCTGGATCTACAGCATTGGGCAGAGAGAACCTTTCCCCTGGCGTTGCAGATTCTGAAACATCAAGCTCTACTCTGTCTCGTCGAAAATGTGGAGCATTATCGTTTATATCTGTTATTCCAAGCTCAATGTTGAAGATGCGCAAGGGGCTTTCTACAATAAAATCGAGCTTTAGAAAACAGGACGAGGGCTTCGCTGGACAAAAATATTCCCTATCCATCTTTTCCACTATATAAAGCTCACCTGTCTTTTTGTTAAAGTCTAGATATTTTTTGTTGGTGAAAATATCGAGTTTTACCTCACGCTCTGCCAAACCTCCAGGGTCGAGTCCCAAATCTGCAGCCAAATTAGCCACAACAGAGCCCCTCTCCATCTCTTCTGCTATAGAGTACCGTGTCACAGACAAAGCACTGGGCCATACTGCAGCAAAGACAAAGACAGCGGCCCAAAATGGCATTCTCTCTTCCGCAGAAAAAGTAGATTAAAGACTGCTGGCGTTTGATGTTTTGTTGATTCTAAATTATGGAGAAGAAAAAAGAGAAAATATGACAAAATAGGACTCTTTAAAAAGGATAAAGCATGATGTCCATATTCGTCCTACACACCCTTTGTAAAGAGGTGTGTCACGTCCTCAGGAAAGGAGAGGAATTCTGCTTTCACGGTCAACAGTGACACCATGTGATAGACGCTACACAGACACATTATTTTTCAATATTTGTGTTGTAATTTAATTGGAGAGTAACATTTATTGGGATCCACTGGTGTGTCATTTATTTGTTTATTTTCTTATTATTCCTCTGTAGGCCTCTGCAGGTTGCAAACGGTCCATGACATAAAATGCAATGTGCTACCTTTTAACAATACATGGAATAAAAATAAACAATATCTATTTATGACTTTTCCTTTTCCTTTTTAATAGGAACTTCAAATAAAAAATGTACAATCACCATATGCTTTGCAAAACTGATTTATTTTTGTATGAATTAATTGTTGAATTTGACTATTGTCAGTCCAGTCAAACAGATCACTGACAGATGGAAGAAATTCAAAACCTTTTTCTACCCCAATATCTATGATACCAATATGTCTGATTATCTGTTCAGTTTAACATCTGTCTAGTATTTTTTGTCATTGTCAGTCTAATTTAATTTAATTTAATTTAATTTAATTTAATTTAATTAAGCTTGCTACAACCTTGATTGTAACCTCTGTTGTCCTCAGTGGAATGACATAATTCTTGCTCAATTATGCCACCTGCTGGAGAAATTTGTACATTCGTTACATTTCTCATGTCAGAATTGAAATTCTCAAAGCTGCCAGTTAAGGTCATTGTTTCACTTGCAACATCAAAAACAAGTTGTCATAATATGTCAGCACATTTCTATACATTTCCATTAGACTTTTTCTATTAGATGGGGTCAACAGCCAGAGGGAAGATTAGTTACAGCAGTGAGGCTTCATGGTGGAGTAGCTGGGAGGCAAAACAGAAGAAGAGCCAGAAGAGACATATGCATGTTGCAGATAAGATAAGAGTCACACTACACTTAATCTTAATCACGAGTTTACAATAGTAGAGTCTGGTCAAATGGTGTCCTCAATCATGTATACTTTTTGCTGACAGAACAGGTATGTAATCTAACAACAGGCACTGTAACCTAAGATTGTATGTTTTTTTTAAATGCTTCATACAATATTTCAGTTTTGCTTGCATTTTACAAAATACAGTAACCATACTTTATACAATGACATTTAATCTTTCTCAATTTGTGTTTTGAGTAACAATATTTTTTCCACATGGGACTGCATGAAAACTGCTTTGGAATGGCAGACATCCCTTTTTCACACCTGAATAGGAGGAGCCTTTTTGAACAGCTGTATTCCTTTGGCTAACTGGTCAGCATGCTTGACTCCCAATAAGGATGTTGTAGGTTCAATCCCTGCCTGGGCCCTCCTCCATCCTGTCACTACTACAGCATGCATGTAATTCTTTGGCCAGATCCAAGGAGGCAAAAAAATGTGCAGGGTTTTTTATTTATCTATATTTTTTGTTTATTTTCTAATTTTACTGAAGATTTCATTTAGGTACCATTTTGTAGCTGGTGAGACATGTTTTGTTATGCTTATCTATCTTGACAGGTTCTGGTTATATAAAGAGAAATAAATAATATTTGCAATTGTATGCAGCATTGATCCCCTGCTGTGTTTCGGGATTTTACTATGTTGTATATTTGCACTTTCTCTGAGCACTGCATTTATAAAATAATCTAATCACTGAGAGGTTGAATTGCTAAAACTGTTTTAAGTTAAACATGCCAGTGTGTAACTGGTTCAAATCCTTTTTTAAGTCTGATGAAATGTCTATTATTCATAGGGTAACATAATGTGTTTTTGATTTTAAATGTGTATTTAGTTTTTACAAGAGCCTTATATTTTGCACAGGACCCGAGGAGTTCTCTCTGTGTGTGTGGTTTCGCTAGTGTTTTGAAGTTGGAGCTCTTTTTCCAAATCATGCTTAAGCAATTGCAAAATCTGTAAACTGTTATTTTGACAACATGACAAGGCAATTTAACTGTCTTAGTTAAAGTTATTCATGCACAATAACACAATGACTTGTCGTTCTGATGGCATTGACATGTTCACTGACATAGATATTTACTTTTGAGAGAAGAATTAAGGATTTTGAGCAAGAAACTGGCTTGTTCATTCAATTATGGTGTCTTGCTACTTGTTCAAATGCTTTTTAGAAATTGCCTGTTTTACAAAATGTTAAGGATGATTTTAGAAATGTACCAAAGCAACTGAACATGTTAAAAGGTGTTGTTTTTTGTTGTTTTTCCTTCTGTCATCTTTGAAGAATAACTTTATTTTGATTTAATTTCACTCAATATTGAAGTATCTTTGCAAAATAAATAATTAAAATGAAAGAAAATAAATCCAAATTAACATGAAAATGTTTTTTGGATTCTGGTTAGTTAGTGTAAGTACATAATGGGGGGTTTTATGATAAATACAAATATAGGTAACACAGAACAAAATCAAGAAATGACTAGAATTAGGATTAGACAAGACAAGAGACAGGACAGAAACAAAAAGAAGAAGGAGTGTGGGGAGATTATGTGTTTGGGAGGTGTTATTTACATTATATATACATAACATATTCATATAAATGTGGAAAAGTGCTATGGTTAGGTTGTGAATGGATTGCAGTTTTCCTACTCAATTATGCCCTCTGCTGGAGAAATGTGTTGTCAAGCCCATGACAAGATGTTTGTTTCTTTTACAGTTTCTTTAAATTTTTTTACAATTATTTATACACGAAAATGAATATTTTCACATGGTTAAAAAAACTTTACACTTTCACTGTGTACCCCAAAGTAATCATGAAGAATGTATTCAGTTTGTTAATGTATTTGTCATCTTAATTATCATAAATGTGCTCTCAAACAATACGTACATATAGAATTAATCTCTGGATTCCCTGAAAAAGGTTTTTTACAAATATGTTTTGAATTTTTCGTGGTAATAAAAGACTGAAACAGTGAACCATCTGTGAAACACTGTATTAGTGACATGAGAACAAAAAAAGATTTTTAATCAAATTGTTAATGGTTTTGGCTGATGTTTCATTTTTGCAAACAAATTGGGTGTTGTGTTAAGAAAAAAAGAGCTGTTTTCAAAACTGAATGTAAACCATTGATAAAATCTGTAAAAAGGCTTTTTTATTGCAAGTAGGTAATAAGAAGTGATTACATTTCCCAGTTTCCATAATTGGACTTTTATAGATAGGCAACTTCTTAATCTGTTGTCTCAAAATTAAAGATGATTATTTTTTCCTTGAATCATATTACTTATTCTAAGCGAAGGTTACTTTATAATCTGAGTTTTCTCCAAAGTACTCTCAAGTTTGTGCATCATTGTAATGTAATTCATTCATTCATTCATTTTTCTGTACCGCTTAATCCAATTGGGTCGCGGGCGGGCTGGAGCCTATCCCAGCATTTATAAGGCAAGAGGCGGATTGTAATATAATTATATTATCTAATTTAAAATAAAAAACTTTACATTTATGGAAACTAACTAAGTAAGTAACAAAGAAGTTATATATTCAACTTTATAACTTTATTTACTTTTGTGAAATACTGTTCTTTTTTAAATTACCTTGATAAGAGTGGGTTACTTGTTAACTTGCCTTAAAAATTGCATAATTTCAGGAAATGTAAGGCACTGTCAGAAATTAACAATTTTAAATTATTTAAGTGGTTTAATCAAAATATGAGGTTACATGTGTTGAGGTAATCTTCCATCACTTTGCCTTCTTTCTTTGTTTTGCTGTTATTTTTGTATCATTGCAAACTTTTTGACATATTTCTCCTATTCTTTAGTTCTTTCTGTTGTATGATCTTAATAAGAAGAGAGAAGGATCAATAAAAGCATCTTCTAAACCCCAGATTGGTGCTGTTGTCCCGATTAGTCTTAAGAGTGCAGGAGACGTGTGTCACAGTATATTCAGTTATGTGTTTTTGAACGTTTACTTAAAAACAAAAAACAAAACATGACATATAACTACAGTTGAGTAACGTTTACGCGCCCTCTGGTGGATGACTCTATACATTGCAGCCAGATAGAAAACGACCACCGTCACAAGCATTTCAGCACCACGTTACTGGACAGCTCCCACTACAAGTGATCGATGTTAAGCGCTGTTAAAAGGTTAGCCTGGGAAATGTCATATCTTTTAATAATGCTACTTTCCAAGTGACATTTATTTCTGTTACACCAGCCAATTCAAAGACTGGATGCTTTGACACAATATCTCTCTCTGGATTTATAAAATGTGTGCCTCTAGCTTTTCAAGAAATCTCTTAAACCTTCATTTAAACAGCACCATCCCTCACTTCTCTGAAAATAAGCCAGGCTGACCTAAATATGGCTACTAGATCAGTCATCCCAGTGGATCACCTTACCACAGAGAAGGTTACCCTGCTCCCCTACGCTCTCTGTGGATACTGGTTTACTTATTAGCAAAATTATTTTCATTTCAAGCCATAGGATGACCTAATTACCCTGTTCATTTCTGGCCAGTGCCCCACTCTCATCTGTTGCTGCTAGAAACCAATTCCCTGCAAAGTAAGATATAAAAGGGCAGAGAAAGAGAGAGAGAGAGAGAGAGAGAGAGTAGCTACAGGCCCCTGTAGTTTTTATTCAGGTGTGGCATTTCGAGTTGATCCCCCACTTCCCCTGACACTTGTATTCGTGTCCGTGGTCTTAATTAAAGTGATATTTCGAGAGAGGAGGTTGTGTTTGTTCAGTTAATGAACCCCAGTATTCTCTGCGGGCAAATGGAAATGCAAGCACTCCAATTAGCATATGTTAGCATTTTACTATGTTTATTCCTCACCATGGAAAACAGCTTACCAAGGCAAAAAGCTTTCCAGCCTTGTAAAAGTAGCTACAGAACTTTTTCACCCCAAAATTGACTCAAACTAACTAAACTTAGATCTTTGAAACTTACATCTATAAGACTTATCCATTGAGATCGATTGTATTTGTGTTTGGGTGCATAGGCAAGGTCAAATGTTGAGCTAGCATTTATGGAATTTAGCTGGTTACACAGGTTTGCAAGAGACATAAAAAAGCACCAAATGAAAAAAATACTTTATTTCATAAATGTATACAGTACATGTGTCTGGAAAATCCCCCATCATTACAGTAGTCTGCTTTGCAGTGCAGCTTGCATATACATTTACATAATATTTGTCACATTTACACAAGCTTTGCTGGCAAACAAACAAAAAAAGAAAGAAAAAATCATATAACCAAAAACATTAATTCATAAGAATGTGCAAAATTATTGTCCACTTATGCTTTCAAAATATTTTGGATGGAATTGCTGCTCCACTCTGATTGTCTAAATAATAATCATAATAATGTAAGTACTGACAATAACAGACACACATTGACAATGTTGCAGTGGTGTGTCACATAAATAGCCATCAGTCTTTTCCAAGACAGAGTACCCATTATTCCTCTTCCTTATTAGATTACTCCATTTTCCTGTCACTTATAAATCTTATTCTAATTAATTTATAAAGTGAATCATCTCTCCTTTTGTTTTATTATGAGGTTATGCATCATAAAAGTCATCGATTCAGGCAGTCACTGCAAAGTCAGTCATTGTATAGGTCATTGTTTATCATCGCAGCTTCTCCTTGCGGGGACATCTGAAGACGTCGCTTCTTGCCAAACGTAGAAAAGGAATTATGGACATCCAGTTCGCTTCGCTGTGCGGTGGGCCTCAAGGTACAAAATCCTGATGGAGTTCCAGGGATGTATACATTGTGGTGGTAGTCAGGCGGTGGGTGTGGGTGTGGGTGTGGGTGGGAGGGGATCGATGGCTGCTGCTGTTGGGGAGGAGGTGTACACCGAGGAGTCCAGGGGCGAGAGGGGAGCCCACTATGTGAAGGGGTCATCTTATACTCTGTAGGAACACAAAAAAAGAGAGGCAACTATTTATCATGCACAATTGACCATACTACTAGGACAGAACTAGTTTAATTTACATAACACTTATGTAAATCAGGCTTTTGTGGTTTGCAATAAGGACAATAAACAAGTACATGCAGCTAAAGAAGAGGTCATCAGGAGGAAAAGAAAGTACAGAGGAGCTTGGTGCTGAATGTAACCCCCCTTATGCTAGTGAGTAAGAATATAACAATAAAGATAGCAGAAAATGATTTCATCAAATTAAAGTATACTATATATACTTCCATATACGTAGCTACTTACTTATATACAACAACTGAAATTGTACTGGGAAATGTGTTTAAGTTTTCATAAAGGATGCACACATCTGCACCAAATTTGATCTCTCTTACCTTTCATGCCTTTCATATGAGTACCCCAAGTCCAGTACTGCCCAGGTGCCATGGAGGTAACATAGTTGTCTGGATCTGCATGCATGGCCTTACGCATGAGGGTGCCATCCATGTTGATAGAGTTGTAACTATAAGCAATATGACAGCATGCTGTATTTGTGAAAATGCACTCTGCATAAATGCATCACCATGACTATATTTAAACATGCTGCAACTACAGCTCATTAAATATTTGAGCATAGATATATTGATTATAGAGCAGTTTTACAGCTGCACAGCAAAGGTCAAAATTATACCTTTTTATTGAGGAGTTCTGATTCTTTGTAAGAGTCCAGTCCGTGTTTGGCTGCTTCAGCTGCAGGAAAGATACATATAGCATTAATCAAAATCTTTCTCAACCACACAGATAAAATGCCTTCTAATGAGGTGAGAACCTCTCTTTTTTCATAACTGTCTTGTCAAAATACTTTTTGAAAAACGTTTTGTAAACAAGCGAGGGTTTATTTGGATTTAATTCACATTAAGTGAACAGATTCAGATAAATACACACATAAGTCACGATAAAAGAAAGAGAAGAAAACAGAAAATTGAGGGCATAAAACGATCGTTCATTGTGCCATCATAAATCATACAAAGAAGTCTTTTGAGTTTATCATGAAATGGAGACTTTTTTTATGATGGATCGTGACTGCCGCCTTGTGGATATTTGACAGAATACAGATTGAAGGAGATGCCTTCAGCTACGACTCGCCTATATCCAAGTTTTGCTTTTATCCTCTCTTGCGCAGCGGGAAGGGTTAAGGAGGGCACCCGAGTGATATTTATTCCGGATTTGCTGCTCATAATATGGATTCTATGCTCTATTAATTCACCCAAAGTTGTTAACAAGGAGACTGCGACGTAAGCGTATTATTAGAATCGGTATTCAAAATTCTCCCTCGCCAACTACGCACAAAACCAATTAGAACCCCACCGGGATGAAACGAAACATGATTTTAATCTTCAAAGGAAACCATGCCAGGGAGGAAATTAAGAAAATTACACACGACATTGTTTTGTGGATTTTATGCATCATTTTACATTAATATTTGCCTGATGCCCCTCGAGCGAGGTTTTTAATTAAAAGTCTCACAGACAGCCTTAAAAAGTTTGAGGTTCTTGCAGCTGCAGGTACACTTGCGCCTTTCAAGTGTGATTTACACGGTGCATTTAATCCAACTTTTTACCTTCTATTCATCAACTTAAACAGACCTGTGCATTCGCTTTATGTAATATTGATATGGTTTCTCTGTCATTTGTCTTTTATGTGTCACTGACGACCTCATGAGGACTCGTGTGAGAGGACGCTGAGGGACTCTGGATGTATTAGTGGAGCCAATTAATAAGGGGAAGGACACTTTCTCCTGAAGGAGCGTAGCTGCAGGCGGAACAATCAGTGTGACCTCGAAAACCCTCTTGTGGCCAGAGGTGTTTGCCAGTGACATTTCTCACTCTGCCTGGTGGAGTCTGGTATGTGCGCTCTAACTCTTTGTCCCTCTGCGTATTGAGGAAAAGGCGGAGACGAAAATCTGCATTACGCACACATTCACGGTCTGCTGCTCCGTCTATTAGAATTAGAAAAACACCAGTGTAGACATCCTGCCGCTGTAAATGCCCTCTCACATTGTCTCCGTCCCTCCTCCTTCGATTACAGCCCTCCTCTTCCCCTCCCTTGCTCGGCAAATATGATTCTCTCTCTCTCTTTCTCTCTCTCTCTCTCTCTCTCTCTCTCTCTCTCTCTCTCTACAGGCCGATCTACAGGCTGTCCACGTCTCAGTCCAGCCATGTCCTTGCACTCCCCGTACTCCCCTATCCTTCTCCTTGCCCCCTCCCCACTACGATGTCCTCCCCCGTCTCTCCAAAACCGGCCGTTTGCCATTTCTCATCAATAATTGACAGCGAATACGCCACACTGTGTAGTGGAGCAGCACGGTTGTGCTTGTGCCCTTGAGGCACAGTTGGTGAGGTTATCTGTCCTATATTGTTAGTTTGACAGCAAGAAGACAAGTGTCAACACCGTCTGGTCAACAAGAACTGTATTAAAGCAAACAACTTTTATTCACCACCAGTATACAACCATAAATTCTTGTTAAAACTCAGGGGAATGTACAGGAAGCAGGTGTGTATGTGTGTGCCATCTCACCCCGCGACAAGTGTTTGGCTGTGAAACCGCACTATAATTTAGGCTGGTCACATTCTGATACTATTACTTTTTGAGTTATTCTTAAAGATGTAATTGAAATTGAAAAAGGAGCCAGCTTTAGAGTCATCTCGCTTCCCTGTCACACAGTAACTGACATCTCACTTCATTGTAAGACATGTTGTGCGCGCAACATATGCTTTTTGCACTTTTATTAACAAGTCAATTAAACTGTAATCTCACATCGGCACATTTCAGTCCCTGGGTGCAAAATGTCCACACAGGCTTTACAATGAAGATGAATTATGATCTTAAAATAACGTTGAGATGACATCCTGTGCAACACATCATAAAAAGGAGAAAGGGATGACTTAACTCAGCCCTTATTGAAGTTGACTTTAAACCTGCATGGCATGCATGATTTGACCTTCATGAGATGGAATGTCACTGTCTGGGTTTGACTGATCTTGTTATTTTTATTACGGCTGAGAGCGGAGCAGGTGAATTGACAAGGACAACACACACTTATCAGTCTTACATGCTGATCTGACTATACCTCGCTGGGAGTAGTTGCTCCGTTGTTCACAGAAGCGCTCCGGCTGTGCGCGTTCCACGAGTTTTCCGCGCTCTTCGCCTCGTTGTTCCTCGGGGTGGTGCTCGGGCTGCACGGCTTCAGAAACATAAAGTCACTTTTGGCTGATTCGGGTGTCAGACACACTTTATAACAATATGACTGAGAGAGACTGCTATTTCCATTCACCTCCATACAGTTCGTGGGGACTTTGGCTGCGGATGAAATCTGCAGGTTAAGGTTGGATTTTTTGAACACCTCTGGGGGCGGCTCCGGCTGAAACCCCCCGCAACAGCAGCAGGCTAATGGGGGCAGGTTGTACCCGCTGTGAGTCTCCCTGTCCTTGTAACACTTGACTGCAGCCAGCACAATAATAGCCACAAGGAATATTAGGGATATTGTGCTCAGTGACACGATCAAGTAGAGGGCGAGGTTTGTGGGGGGCTGTGGGCTAAGTGTGAGGTCTCCGAAATCTGACAGCGACTCGGGCACGCTGTCTACCACTGTGAGGACAATGGAGACGGTGGCAGAAAGCGGCGGTTGTCCGTTGTCCTTGACCAGTATTACCAGTCTTTGCCTTGTTGCATCTTTTTCAACTAAGCGGCGTATAGTCCTGATTTCTCCCGTGTACAGGGCCACACTAAATAACCCCGGGTCTGTCGCCTGCAACACCTGGTAGGACAGCCGGGAGTTCTGCCCAGCGTCTGCATCTAATGCTGTTATTTTGGTAACTAGATACCCCGCATCTACCGATCGTGGAACCACCTCAGTGGCCACAGTACCGTTTTTGGGCAGCGGGGAAACAATAACAGGTGCATTGTCGTTCTGGTCTAAGACAAAGACGTTAACTGTGACATTACTGGCCAGAGGGGGGAAGCCTGCGTCCTGCGCCTGCACCAGAATCTGAAAGTTTCTAAGTTGTTCATAATCGAAGGAGCGCAGAGCGTAGATATTGCCGTTGTCTGAGTTGATAGAGACATAAGTGGACACTGGCATGCCCTGAATCTGACCTTCGAGAATAGAATAAGACAGATAGGCGTTCTGGTTAGAATCAGGGTCAAATGCAGAGACAGAGCAAATGGAGGCGCCAGGGGCATTATTCTCGGTCACATAAACTGTGTATGAAGGTTGAGAAAATCGCGGGGGGTTGTCGTTAATGTCTGACACTTGAACAAGGATTGTTTTCCTGGTTGAGAGCGAAGGAGAGCCCAAGTCCCGAGCTGTTAGGGTAATGTTGTACTCAGACACAGTTTCTCTATCCAGGAACTCGCTCGTCACCAGAGTATAATAATTTTTGAAAGATGAATGGAGCTGAAAGGGGACATTGTTTGGAATCTGGCAGTCCACGTTACCGTTCTCCCCCGAGTCTCGGTCCATGACACTTATCACGGCAATCACTGTGCCCGGCGGCGCATCTTCCTGGACAGGTGTGGATACTGATGTGAGTATGACTTCGGGCTCGTTGTCATTCACATCCAGGATGTCTACCAGCACTTTACTGTGTACTGCCACGGCCGAAGGGCCCCTGTCTTTCGCTTGTACGTACAGCTCATAAACACTGGCTTTCTCGTAGTCCACAACGCCCTTGACTCGGACTTCACCCATGTACGGGTCCACGCTGAACAGCTCGCGCACCTTAAGAGGCGCGTGTCCACTAAACGCATAGGTAACCTCCCCGTTCGAGCCTTCATCCAAGTCTGTGGCGTTGAGCTTTAGTACTAGGGTCCCCCTCGGCGCGTTTTCCACCAGGCTCGCGCGGTAAACAGAGCGGTCAAACACAGGGACGTTATCATTCGCATCTAGAACCGTTATAGTTATCAACGCTGTCCCGGAGCGTTCAGGTGATCCTCCATCATAGGCAGTGAGAACCATTTCGAGCTTTTTTTGCTGTTCCCGGTCCAGGGGAGTATCAAGCACAAGCTCAGCAAACTTGCTTCCATCATTGCGCGTCTGGATATTCAGAACGAAATGCTCGTTTGCGCTCAGCTGATATGAGCGCAGAGAGTTGGTGCCCACGTCTTGGTCCTGTGCGCTCTCTAAAGGAAACCGTGATCCGGGTGCGGCGGATTCTGTGATGTCAAGGTTAAATTCACTCCACGGAAAACTGGGAGAGTTGTCGTTCACATCTAAAATCTCCACTTCCACTCTGTACAGTTCTAGTGGGTTTTCAATAACCACTTGTAGGTGAAGAAAGCAGCTCGAACTCCGTTCACACAGCTCCTCTCTGTCTATCTTTTCGTTGACGAAGAGAATGCCATTTTCCAAGTTCACTTCTAAATATTGCCTCTTTGCGCCGGAGACTATACGAAATCGACGAGCTGACAGTTTGGCCACGTCCAGACCCAGGTCTTCTGCGATGTTGCCCACAAAAGCTCCATGCTCCAGCTCTTCGGGAATAGAGTACCGAATTTGCGCCAGAACCAAGTCCACAACACAGGCACACAAAAGTAGACAGATCACCAGGCCGGTCACCGGTAACCAGCTGCTTCTGGAGAGTCTGTGATCCATCTCAGTAGCGTGCGTAAAATCAGCTCACCGAGACATCTTTGCTTCATAAAGTCATTCAGCTGTGCAGCTACAAAGTAATTACAGAAGTGAAGTTGTCCTGAGATGAAAAATAAATATTCAGATGCAAGTTTTTCACATCTATGTGAGTGGATAACTTTATAGAATACTGGAGAAGAGAGAGCAAGGAGGGTATGGTAGTGAAAGCGCTACCGCGCTTTACTGGTGGTGTGTGAACGAGGAAGGCTCGCGCTTTGATTTTCCAGTGTATTAGGCTCTCGGGGGGAGCAAGTGGGAAGGTGTGTGTGTGTGTGTGAGAGAGAGAGAGAGAGAGAGAGAGAGAGAGAGAGAGAGAGAGAGAGAGAGAGAGAGAGAG
>JBBBVT010000007.1:19951811-19967588 GCA_037177035.1 Craterocephalus eyresii
GTGTGTGTGTGTGTGTGTGTGTGTGTGTGTGTGTGTGTGTGTGTGTGTGTGTGTGTGTGTGTGTGTGTGTGCATGGTGCATAGAAGGCAAAGGGAAGTGAGCACGGACAGAGCAAAATACAGAGATGTGATGAAAAGGAGGGTGACTTCCACCTGCAATTAAGTTCCCCTCATCACTCCACAGTTTCCATAATAACCTGCTGAACTTTGGCCAGTGTGTCAGCACAATATTTATCAAAGAAGATAAACAGAAAAGAAGAGGTGTGGGAGTGAGAGTTGAGGTGGGAGGTCATGCAAGACAGAGAGATACGAGCAAGAAATCATGAGGGAGGAAGGCAGGTGAGAGGAGATAAGAGAGGACAAAGAAAGTGAACACAAAAATGTTAGACACCCAGTAGCAGACAAAGTAGTGAGTTGATAGGAAAATGAGGAGCAGGAGTAGGGGGAAAAAGAGGGAGGAAAAAAGAAGGAGAATAGAGGTTTTGGTCCACATGTTTCTCAGCTGTGTAAACCAAAGGTCTCTGCTGCTTCTCAGTTTCCCCAGAAGAAGGAGGATATATATAGGAGGCTGGCAGTGGTAGTGAATGGACCCTTGCTCTGTCACACCCACTAATATTATTATTATTACTTTATATGTGCAAAAATGGAAAATGTCAGCAACCTGAGAGGCCTACAGAGACAGTGCGTGCGTGGACACTGTCCCATTTGTCTCAGTGTGTGTATCCTCATGTTTCTGGAGAAAATCTGTTCGTGGAGACATAGTATTTTGGGCAGCTGAAAGGAGAAACCAAATTAGAGAAAATAGAAGTACAGAGAGAAGCTGGCATGTATCAACAGGTGTAACCTGATCTACCAAACTTATTAGAGCTGTCAAGAACAGAGAAAAGGCAAAAAAAGAGCAAGGTGGAGCAGGGCTAGACAGACACAGACATGAGCACATATTCCACTTCCACATTATAAAATTCCCGCAAGTTTGTAGACGTGTTGAAACAGACTACACACACACACACACAACCCTATGTATGCACACTGGCATTTAGGTTCACAGCCATTTGGTAACAGATACAAACCCAGGCACACATGCAGAAACACAAACAGTGTTATAGACATAACAGACACGCACGCGCATGCACACATGCTGGGAAGAGAGGAAATTCCAGAGAGAACAGGTGGGAGTGGCGATAGCAATCTATCAGGATAACTTTGATCTCTTCCATGCCTCTGTCACCACCGCTGAAATACCCTGGATAGATCAAGACTTTCTCTAATCAATCATAATGGGCATGTGCACGCCAGGAAGACTTACCACACCAAAATACTTACGTAAAAGTGTAAAAGTATGAAAAATAGTGAGAAGCATCCTTAGTTGGTAGTCTCGGTTTGTTCCCCTTATCTTCCTTGGGTAACAGCCAAAGTAAACAGAAAAACAGTGGCATCTGTTTAGCTTCCTGAAGTTTTTTTTCTTGTCTGTTTTTGGGTGCTTTGTTCAATAAGAGAAACTAGTCAGTGGAGGGCAGTGTTGAGAGCAGCTGCATGGAGTTGAGCTGGGTCACACCTGAAACTGTACAAATAAGTTCAAGGGGAACGCTTTGTCTTGATAGCCGAGACAAAGCTTCAGTGTTGATCATGTAACTTTTATCGTTTTCTTTTTATTGTCAGTCAGATGATCGCAGATTGGAGGGAGGTAAGAAAAACATGAGGAAGGAAAATGGGAAGAGAGATGGGAAATGGAGAGGAGACAGAGACGTGGCTCTGGCACAAGCCCAGTGTCTACTGAGGACAGAAGTCAATGGTCAAGTGAGTGTGTTTGTTTGTGGTTATGTGTGCATGACTGTGTTTTCTCAGGGTGACCTGATCTTTTGGGCAAATAAAACAAGATCAATCTGTGTGATGTCTCATCACATGAAAGCACACAGAATGTCCGTTACATCAGCCAAGACTGTGTGTACATGTGAGTGAGTGCCAAGGCAGAGATGAGAGTGGAGAGCCCCTGCCTCAGGGGCTGTAGAAGACAGTTGACTGACAAGCAGCATGAACATGAATGTGCCTGCCGAACCTTTTCCTTACCAAATCCTCATAATCACACCACTTTACATCTTTTGTCCAAATCCTCATTTCTTCCCAATCCCCTTTATCATCACCGTTTGTCTACCTATCCCTCCCCTACCCACCTCTCCACTTCCTTTAGGTTTATTCTGCTGGGATGTGAGCTTGCATTAATCCCCCCCTACTTTGACAATCAGCAACTTGAAAGTCATGAATGGAAGTAGGCCTACGAACAGGTTTGCACATAAACACATTGGTCAAGTCTCAGTCTGTTGCATGGGGCAAAACATGAGCTGTAATCAAGAAAACATGCAAGGAAGGGAAAAACCTCAATCGTGACGGAAACTGTTTGCAGAAATTATTCATTTCCCTCCTTTTTTATGTTTTCCTTCTGCTGACTGTATACCCCTCCCACTCCCAAGTCTCTCTATTACACTCACTCTTCTTCTATTGCACATTCCTCTCCATTTTGCAGACCCCCGCCCCCCCCCCCCCCACAATACTTCACAACTTTTACAACAACTTGCCTTCCCCCTCTCAATCTCTCCTTTTCTCTTTCTTTCTCTCCACCTAATTCTCACCCTCCCCTCTCTACCTGACGTTGTGGCTCGTTGCCCAATGAGTCACACCTCTGCTAAAATCATCAGAGATGGAGGGAGGAGGGAGCAAAAGAAAGAAATCGTCAGGGAGAGAGAAGAATCGCGAGTATGACAGAGAGAAAAATATAGAAAATAAAAATGGGAGGAGAGAAAGTTAGGGAGGCAGAAAGAGGGAGCCTCCAGGGAGAGAAAAGAGCATAGAGTGCATTTAACTTTTTGACTCCAGTAGTCAGAGTGTGGATGTCAGTAACAGTTAGCCTGTTGACAACAACACTTTCCACACACTGCTCTGCCACATACAAACGCATGCACACACAACCATACACAAACATAGCCATTCAGTGACATCGTGCATAAGCCCACCTGCATCCTCTGCAGACACACACACGCACACATACGGCAATCAGACATGCAAACTAACCCGAGCAGAACGTGACTGCAGCCCTGCTTCTCTACATCAGCCTCCCCCACCCTCTCTAGCCGTTGCTATTAGATACCACACAAACACTCCCTGTTGGGCAACACTGGGAGTCAGGAGAGGACGTACATGGGTCACACACCTCCCCAAGCCCCACAAGTTTGAAAGCAGTTGTGTGTACGAATGTGTGTGAGTGTGCCTGTGCATTGTGTGCAAACGCCTCAGCCATAAGCGGCAGCGTTTTTGCCTAGTCCGCCCCCCTACCCCTGGAAGTATATTCACGCATGAAAAAAAGTGAAAGTGTTGCTTTTCTTTTTCCAAAATTAAACATGAAATATGTGTTTTGAGGGAGGCACATGAGTCTGCAAATGTTCCAAGAAACAGAGGATTAAAAAAGTAAAAGAGATAGACAAGCTCAAACAGTGCAAAAAAATTCTAATTAGGAGGATTAGTGGTGGGATGGAGAAGTATTGTTTACTACAGTAAGTCTCCTTTATCCTGTGATTTTAGTTATGATGACCTTTCTCCCTGAACTGTGAACTTGGCTTGCTTGTCACAGTGGGGGCGCTGGCTTTAACGAGGCTTGTGTTTTATGAACCCTGAGGGATCGCAGCAAGCTGTGTCGATGCTGCAGAGTGCCACGTGCCTGTCATCATTCAGCTGTGCTGTTTTTGAATGCAACTCTGCCTCAGTCAAACAAGCATGCTCTTCTTTGGCTTTCTGTTTTTGATGGCGAATCAATAGGGTTGTTGAAAAACAACAATCACTCCCTCAATCAATTGGTTTCTCCGTGATTAAGATCTTCAGCTTGGCTTATCACCACGTGTCCAGAAGCGAACCAAGCTGGTTTCATGGTTCCTTTATCTTTGGCTTTGCACTGAGGGGATTCATTTAGATTCAAGGGAAACTGAAAGACTACAGCTGAAGACTCTTTAGTACGTCTACAAGCGGCACAATCTTTTCTGCTTTGATGGGGTCAATCCTAACTCAAGCTATGGGCTTAGGAAGCGGAACAGGCTTCTACTCTTAGCTGTAATGTTTTTAAAGCCATACCAGCCAGCCACAAAGCTCCTTCTGCCCTTTGTGCTGAACACACTAGACAAAACCTTGGAAGGCACCCACTGGAAAGCACATTCCCGGAGTATTTCTTTTTCTTCTTTTTTACAAGTGTGGGATGGGGTCGAACAACAATTACGGTAAAATGTGACTAATATGTCACAGACATGCTGGTGTGTGTGTTTTTTTCTGACCTGCTCTTTCCTTTTTTTCTTCCCCTTTTCCATCCATCCACTTCTCTCTTCTTGAAAATTCTTCCCTCTCACTTCAAACCCCTGTAATTACAAACAAAAGCGCTGACTCCTCTCCAGCTGAAACAATGATAATGATGGAGAGTAGTACGTGTGTGTGTGTGTCTTCATCAAAGCAGCGTTGACATTGATGGGTGTAGAGAAATGTGTGGAGGACAGTAAGGATTAACACAATCTGGGCATGCAGCCCCACAACTGAAGGAATGGTGTGTGAGAGAGAGCGTGTGCGTATGTGTGTGTACATATGTTGACTCTGTCTTAATAGCAACGATCCAACACACAGCTGCTCTCTGAACTTGGCATTTAAATGAGGCAAACAGACACTTGGAGCAAATGGAATACAGGCTGAGGTGGTGACAACACAGATTTAAGAGATTTGAGAAGCTGCCGCAAATTCAAGAGCAGGTTGCACTAAACACATGAACTCTAAAAGCTGTAAACAACAAAACAGTAACATCTATGTCGACAGTGGCACAGAGAGATTGATGTTTGTCACTTCTTAAGTTCACATTCTCACACTTAAAAGCAACTGTGGAGTTGAGCATTAGGTTCAGCGAGGAGAGTGTGTGTGTGTTAAAGTTGTATCTAGGCCACATGTATGGATGGTTGCGAGGTAGAGTGTGTACTGCCTGGTTGTGTTTGGAGCAGGCCCAGGCCAGAGGAGCTCAAAGCGCTGAATGTCATCATCAGAGCTGTCGGAGAGCCAAGCAGTAATCACACCCAGATCACCTACACGCTCACGCCAACTTACAACACCAGTCACTCCAGAGTGATGTGTATGTGTGTGTCTGTTTAAAAAAGGGAGCGCTGATTGAGGGAAAGAAAGGAAGAAAAACGAAAGGCAAGACGAATATGTCCAAGCAGCAAGTATGCATCTTATGTTAGTGTAAAAAGTGTGCACGCAGAGGAGCATGTGGTCACGGTGCAACTACCGAGTGAGTGAGGGCTCGAGATGTATGTGCTGAAGTAGAGGGTGTATTTTTTTTTTCCTCTTTCTTCCTCCCTCGCTCCATGTCAGTCTCATATCCCACCCATCTATTTTCCATTTTTACATGCAGCTCCAGATGTGAAGGCAGTGAAATATTAAATTACCAAAATGGGCTTGTTGCTGCACTTTGGCTACATCAAAAACGACCCAGCCTCTGCTCTTTCCTGACCTCACACACATACACACACTTTATGATCAACCTGAAAATGTGCATGACCTTTTACTACAGGTAAAAGGAGCCAAATAAACCACTGCTTGTGTCTTGTTTGGTGCAACGGAATCAGTTTCTTTAATGTTATTTATTTAAATGTGGTGCATCTTTAGCTTGAAAACAGATAATTTTTTTAGTAAAAAGTTTCATGTAACCAGCATAATGCTGTGCAGTTTTACAAATTCATACCTGTTGAATCGTCTCCTTCCATTTGGGGACATTGATAGATAGGTGGGGCCTGTGAGGCACCATGGTGGTGAGGATCTTGTCTCACTGCACTAAGATTCCAGCTTCCGATCTCAGCTCATGCCTTTCAGTTCATGCAGTTTGCATGTTCTTACTGTGCCGACTGGGGTTTTCTGAAAGGCACTCCACCTTTACCACCAATAGGTTCTGTTGGCCTTACGGAAGGATGCACACAACCTTCTTTTTGCGCAGAATATGTATTTTTTTTACCAGGGCATTTCACTCAAACTGCAGGTTGTAGTTCCTAGAGATTCGAAAAACAGAATGGGAGGGAGAGCCTTCAGCCATCACGTCTTTCTCTAGTTTGGGAATAAATACAATCTCTAGCTTCTGGATTATGCTTAGAACATTCCTCTTTGATAAAGCCATTAGTTAAGCCTGACTTGGGTGACCCTTTTCCAATTGAATTGAACTGAAATAAATTGAACTGCTTATGCAAAATGTCCACATGTTGCATACTACCTTTCAAAGTATTCGTGCAGGTTTTCAGGTGGTCATAAAAGTCTTGGTAAAAGGATTCATACATTTCTGGTCTACGCCAATAAGCTTAATTGTTTCTGATCTCATTGTTTTTTAAAATTGAACCACTTATAATACAATACCTCAAAGTGATATTTAATCTTTTTGCCCCTGAAATTCCTTTTTATATCATCCTGGAATATTATGTGACAACAACACATTTCAACGTTAACACTCTAGCAACATGCTCACGAATTAAAGTTGAACATACCAGAAGGACAGAAGGGTTGAAAAGCAGTATATTTCTGCAGCTTTCATTTATGGATGTGGCTGGTAGGCATCTTCCAAACTAAAATGTCAATTTTCATGTTCAAAACTAAAACCATGAAGAAACTGCTCATGAATCATTGCAGTGACATTTTTGTCCAACAATCTAATTTAAAACGGAATTCCTGCTAAATTTGAGCACTGGTTTGTGTACTTACTGGCTGAGACAATATAGCCCATGAAAAAGGGTCCACTATATGTCAGAGATCAGAGAAGAATATTAATTAGAGTTCTGAACTGTTTGCAGTCATGGATGTTGCCCTCTGTTGGTAATCACATAGAATGCAGGCGTCTCAGACAGGCTCTGTTTTGTCACAGAAGACTACGCTTGATCAATATATCCAGTAGCTACTTCATCAGGCAAACATTCCAAAAATTTTACCCACAAAGATATGATGCAGCAGCCTGTGTTTTAGGTGGTTAACACAAACCAATACAAGAGCTTAGTGTCAATTATAATGTTGACACTGAGGTCATACTGAATGTAATTAGATAAAATAGAGTCCAGCACACAACCACAGCCGCGTGCTATGACCTCAGAACTAAATACCTCTTTGACAGTTCCACCATAACTCAACATTATGTGCTTCATTAAAAGATTATTTTAACAGCGGAACAGTTTAATTGGTTTCCAGAAAATTGTAAAGTTGTGCCTAATAAAGTCTAAATTTTCTAATAATCAAACTGCTTGACCCTTTTGATCAGTATCATGGAAATATTGGTTCATGCAAAAAAGAAGTAGAATTCCAGTTTACTAAAAGAATAAATATATATTTAAGTATACCGTAATTATTAAATAGAGAAGAACCACTTTCTTAACATCACATGCTATTCAACTAACTTAAACGCTCGACCTGACGACAGAAGTGTCATCCTTTTTCAGTTTGGTGAACATTTTCACCATTATCAGCCTCAAGGTGGATGCTAGTGATAACAATGACAAGTAAGCAAATGTGTATCTTCTACAAGGACATGGTTGACCGAATGAAATGAAATGAACGTGATGAGACTTGACAGAATGTATTGCTTCATTACAGGTTCATGTGCACAATAGCTTACAGAAAGTTCTACTAAAGTACAATTGCTCTTCTGCACAGCAACAAAATCATACTATAGGAGCACATACAAAGCTTCCAGTCCAAAGACACCATTTAGGAAAGAGTTGGGAGTTTTAGCTAGATAAAATAACTGGACAAAGCTGATTATGATCTATCATGAACAAATTGTAACCATCAGATCAAAGCAGCACTACAAACAAAGCCAGTTGGTAAAAATGGGCCAACAGTGCTTAAATAATATCACACCTAAAACCTGCACATACACTAGTAGGTCCAAACTTGTGTGTTTTGATCTCAAATGGACATTTCTACCTGATATGAATAAGTTTTCTTGTGATGACGATCTTACAAAATCTAGCTGCTGTGTGAGTCAGCTGTTACGTGTTCTGTTTTTTTTGGTTTAGGTCATATCTGATATCATGGGCTTGATGCACTGCACTAATTATTCAACCCATGTATACAAATACAACGGACACAAATTATTTTTCAAAATTTTATGGTGAGTGGCAAAAAACTGCATGAGTTATTGACAGGCTCACCTGCATTAGGGAGTTCGATTTCACTTCATTTGATTTTTTTTTTTTTTTGCAAAGTATTTAATAGTTTTAGAAGCTATATTCCATCCATCTAGTTTTCACACCTATTTATTCCAATGCAGAGTCACGAAGGGGGGGTTACCAGCAGGGTACATTAAGGAAGGACCGGTAGCCATACTAATAATACATCATTCTTACCAAATCAGTAAATATCATTGTTATGTTATAAGCATTTAGAAATAATTTTATTAAGCCTTACAAATGCATTATCATATTTGAATTTCAAAATAATTAACTAATTATAACGTGTTGATCAATGTCAAAAAAAGAAAGAAAGAAAATACAATCACTAGACCTCAATAATCATACATATAGCATTCCATCAAAAATATCTATTGTATGTCATCCAGATAATCTTCAATAAAAAGTACATACCAAAAACTATTTATTTAAAATTGTATTCCAAACAATGTAAAATATATGCATCTCAATAATAATCTGGGCATCCATGAAAAATGTAATCTTTTCCTTTTTACCTTTTTAGATAGAGGATGTGTAGATGTATTGTCAGAGAATATGCTGTGACACCAGAAACTATAATGGCCTTACTACCATCTCAAAGTCAAAACAAAGTCCCCAAAAAGTCCTTTTTCTTGCATTGTCCTGAAAGTATAGCCCCCTGCTCACCTCCTCTGTAAACGCTGAGAAATCCAGTTATACACACAACTAACTGATTGAGTGTAGTCAACCTGATAGCAGTTTAGGATCACAGCAGAGTTAACACACTGTCAAATGGCAAGCAATGAGCACCTCAACAGGGGACAGATGAGTGTAACATGCGAGCATATGCTGGGCGTGTGTAAGTCTGCACATAGTGTATGTAAGGGGTGAGCGTGAAATGAGTGTGTATCTTGTGTTGTGTGTATGGGAGTGGAGTGTGTGCATATGTCTATTTGTGTGTGTGAGGGCTACCCTGCTCAGGGCATTGACTGAATTGTTTCCACATGTGTCTTAACGCAGAGTTCTGGGCGGGTTTGGAGGACAAGGGAAGAGAGGGGGCTGCTATAGTTGGTGTTGGGGGGGGGGGATTCAGGTTTCATAGCCTCATGCAACACATCTGGGCTGCAAGAGCAGAATTAGAGTTCCCACGACTGAGAACACATAGCCTACACAAACTCACGTGCGTATACACACCTTGATGAAACACTATTGGTGCATTTACATTTGTGATTTGTAAGCAGTCAGAATGTGCACACACCCCCCATAAAACACCTCAGCAACACACAATTTGCATGCATACACTCTCAATTACAACACACTGCGCCACCATTTACATAGTTCCTCATTTAATCTATAAGAACTCTGAAATGTTGCCTTTTAACCTTGGTGTCTCTGATCCTGAGGATACACTCTGTCATGCATGCCCACAAATGCAAACTTAAACTCACACGCATAAACTCAAACACTACTTCTTCCCTGGCACAGCTGTCCTAAATGCTGCGGGCACACGGGCGTTTCACTGGCAAACACACGGAAGGAAAATCTGAATGTGTTCTTACTAATCAGTCCCCTATTCCACCCGGAGAGAGAAAGAGATGTGGATGAGGATGAGGACTGAAGGACTGCGCAACCTGAATAGCAGGTGTTGAATGGTGAGGTGGTTGAAGACAATGTGAGTGTCAGAGTGAAAACGCGAGAAGAAAGACAGAGTGACAGTGCGAGATATAAGCAGGTTAGAGGTGAATGGATAGGGAGAGAGAGTGGGGGAAAGAAAAGACGGAGTGAGATGGGATAAATGGGGGCATACCAGTTCCATAAATGTTTAATTGCCAGCAGGTTTATTCATGTTAAGTGAGAGAGAGAAAGAGGAAGAAAAAGAGAACTCAAACAGTACAAAATCTGTCTAGAGCCCCGAAATCTAATTTACACAACAAACCGAGAGAAGAGCGGGCTGAAACGGAGGGAAAGGGGGGAGAAGGAGAAAAGGAGAGGGAGAAAAATGCTAATTGCCTACAGTTGGGCATGTCTGGCTTGAGATGAAAGAAGAGGAGGACAGCGAATTAGGGAGCAAAAGGGAGGGATGAGAGTGCAAAGAGAAGAGTAAAGGACAGAGGGAAGGGCAGGGATAGATGTGGATGGATGGTTGGATGGAATTGTAAATGCATCATCTATAGAATAGCTGTACCACAATGTTTCCCAGCAACTACCACAGCTTTCGCCCCCCTTCACATTGATGTTTTCCCCTCAAACAAATAAATAAATGAAAGACCAAACATTTGGTTGCTTTTCATTTATTTAAATAATTATAGATAAACTTTAAGGGTAGGAAACGAGGATAATAATCAAAGGCGATTAGCCTTAAAATTCCAGGTCCAGGCACTCCAAGAGGTTCAAAATATAAAAGGCCTGAATGTAATGGGCTAGAGTCATTAAAACCACGGCGACATGTATCGGCTTGAGCCTTGTTGGGTGCAATGGTCAGGTATTTAAACTTCCTTCTCTAAGCCACTTAACTTATCGGGAAAAAACCCTTCCAGTTGACATAAAATCAATGTTATTGTTAAACTTTTTAATACATCTAAAAGTGAACAACGATTCAAAGGTAAGATGGAAAATCCTGAAAAAACGGTTTGAGCAGGCTACATTTGAAAATACACAATTCAAACTCAAGACCCCTTTCTTCAGGCTTCCCCCTAAAGCCACGCCTCCAGTGCTGAGGCTTGTTCTCGAAGGTTCACAAGCGCTTGGCAGCATCGATTCACAAATCTTTGCTAATGTTTTCCTCATGGTTCATTTACAGGTAAGAATATACCAGACAACATCATATATAATGAAAATGATTATTGTTATATTTCTAAAGTCACATAAGTTATATTTATATTGTATTAGATTAGAGTGCATGATTTGTGGACGAAGATGGGTACGCCTAGAGGAGAAAGGGACAATTGGCAGTTGAGTTTGATAGACAAATCACCATCCAATCTCTAAGAACGAGTCAGTTAAATGATCGGAAGTTGTTTTTTCAGTCCTGTCTGTGACCTTTTTTTGTGTGTGTTAGATCTTTATATTTATTGGCTGCAATCGGGATGTTAAGAGGATTTTAAGAAATATGGTAAAATAGGCTCCTGTCCTGCAAGTTTTAGCTGTTTCCCTGTACTAACACCTGATTCAAATTAATGGGTCTATAAGACTAACTTAATTATCTGCTGCATCCATTTAATTATAATCTGGTATTAGAACAGGATACCTACAACCTGCAGGACTTTCAGACATAATAAATTAAAGTGGGGTCAAAACTCCAATTTCTTATGACAGCTTTAGAGGGAGGATACTTGCTAGAGACAATACCAATAGCAGTGGTTGAGATGCGGGATAAAGCTATGGATTCAAATATAATTGTAAGATTTGACTATTTTTTTTCATGATAGATGACACTTTTAATTTCTCCCCTCTTGCTTACTGCTTTAATGTTGGACAAATGGTATGGTATGGTATGGTGTGGTATGGTATGTTTGATTTTAGCACAAGTGTTGATCTATAGACTTTAAACATTGAACGTAGATTTTCATGGAGATTTCTTTTATATTATTTTTTATAAATTGCTCATTGGTTCAGAAACAATAAAGCCCACTGCTTAGAAAATCCGAAGCAATCTTGCTTTTAGCATTTGAAACTTCTCTATGACAGATGTGTGAGACTGCTAAGGTTTGACTAAGCTGGGTTTTCTTTTAATTGCAGCAACAGAAATTGGTATTTCACTTTAGAGAAATCCCACTAATAAAAATTTCCTGATTGAGAGGGGGAGAGAACAGGCTGCACGGTGTCACATTTCATTATTCCAGTTTTATTTAAAACTTCTGCAGAATTTCTACATCTGTGAATGCTACGCTTTGAATGAAGTCCACAAATGAGTCAGGGCACAAATGAGTGGACTTTCCCAGCTGTGCAGAGGTTTTGCCGTTTGTGTGCTTCTGGCGCAGGAATATTTTAATTGTTTGTAGTGTCCTTCCAGATCCGAACAATGTCTAACCTCAACTACTGCACAATACTCAAATTTCTACTGGTGTCCTGCTCACCTTGTACTCCCTCTCTTTATGACAGGATCTCTTTATGATAGTCTCGCTCTGTATATTCCTCCCACTGTCTCTCTTCATCTCCCGTTTCATCCCATTTTACACCTCCTCCTCTCTGCCTCCCTGATGTTTTCACTTAAGTTTATTCCTGTTTTACTTGAAATCCCCCCATGAGCCACATGTGGAGAATGCTGTGCAAATGTCACAAAGAAAACCTAATACTAACTTAATAGGTCAGCAAATGTTTCTTGGGCTCAGGCAGCCTTTGGTCCTGGCAGGGCAATTTTGCGTGTTTGGTAGCTAAATGAAAGGTAGGGACATTCTTAAAAAAGTCTGTGTCTTTGTCTTTCTCCTTCTGTAAGGCAGATGTCTTGAGGCTAATACAGCATCTGTGCTTTGTTAAACATATTACTGTTACGCAAGAATCTGGGGCAAAGAACAACAACACTTTCTAAATATCTTGTTTATTGATGTAAAAAAAGCATGAAGTTTTAGCCATGACTTTCGCCTCTGTTTTACTCTGATTAATCGGGAAAACAAAGCAAAGGTAAATAAACGGCAGCCACTGGCGGAGAAGTTTCCTTTGTTGTGTGTACCTGACTAGGTTTGGACTTGGGCCAGAACCAGACGAGGAAAAGCAGGTCAGGGGGGGCTCTTCTTCTGGGAATCTGCAGAGAGTCTGCTCTGTGTGTGTTTTTATGTTTAGAACGATTTAGTCAGTCTCCCATTTACAAACATTTAAGGCCCCACTGCTGCAATGTTTCATTTTTCATTTAGTTGCAGCCCAAGGCCATGTCCCAGATTGGAGACTGCTACACAGCACACCGCTGCCGTCTGCTCCACACCAAGCCGCTTCCCTCCTCATTGTCTGGTCTGGTCAGAGGAGATGAAGACCTGCCGGTGACCCCAAAGCTTGAAACACACACACATTCTTACACATTTCTATATGCACACTCACACAGATTCAAACCCCTCGCTGTAAGCAGACATACTTGCACTTGCACACACTCACAGACATAAGCAGGCAGAAGAAACACAGACAGAGCACACACACACAGACAACATGCGGAGCAAGCCGTCTAATTCCACTAATACCACAAAAAATCTGCGGAGACAGACAGGTATAACACAGCAGCCATCACAAACACAGAGAGAGACATTACACACACTCCAGTACACAGTTATGTATTTAGTGAGGTTTAACTCCAACACATAAGCACACACACATGCAGACTGTTCCACACACACACTGAAACAGCTGATAACCAGCCACTTCCATGATACACACACATATACTCTCAACTAACAGTCCTAAAACACACAAAAAAAGCAAAAGCACCACACATGAACCTGCTCACATTAACACAGAAATACACCGTAGCCTAAGTCGTTTACACACACTCACTATAAACTACTGTGTGTGCGCAAACACACACCTGTGGTTTCAGGCCAGCGTACAGAGAACTCTTTAGTCTTCAAGCTGTCTGTCCCACTTAAAGTGAGCAGCGCTTGTGAAGAGGACCTGACAGACAGAGAAAACACACACACACACACGTACGCTGAGATGAGTACACTGCTGGACTAGAAGACCTGACTAAGCTGAATTTCCCCCTGCTCCCCTTTCCTATTTTCCATCTGCCTCAGCGTAGGAGAGCCTGCCTAGGGAAAAATAATGCCCACCAAACACACGCCACTCTTCACTTTCTCTACTCTGGCTGTGACACCCTTTTACACACACACACACACACACACACACACACAAACAGATAATCCAGACTTTCAATCTCTCCAGTTTACTCTCTTTTTTTTTATTCTCTGATTTATTTCCATTCACACTCTTAGAATTCTGTCTTTACAGGTCAAGCTGGAATTAATTTCCCTCACTCCAGCCTGACTTGCACCCTATCTCCGCCATCTCTCCATCCTTTTATCATGTATGTGGTGCACTGTGGTTGACCAACATCCAGAGAGAGACAAGTGCAGGAGTCCTGGCCAAACTTGCCTGCCTCTCTGCCCAAATTACATGGGACAGTCCCAATTACCCTGTGGCCAACCGAAGCATTTCCTGGGTTAGCACTAGTGACGCGTGCCCCCCCCCCTCCCCTTTGCTGTGGTTACAGGGGGTGTCATTAGACGCTTGTTTTACTGCAACCCCAAGAACGTGCCCGCCGGCCGCATCCACGCCACGGGAAGTACAACTGCAAGGTTCCAATAACTTTGACGGGCCTGATGGATGACAAATGGGAGAACTGTTGGGGTAACACTGGGGCGAGTAGTAAATTCCTGCTGGCCAAGGGGGAGATAGAAAAGGAACATTGCAGGGAGAAAAAGAAATTTAAGACAGGCTGTGACTTCTGGGGAGAGAATAACTATGAGCTGTTATTTTTTGTGAGATTGAAAACAATGGGGTTGAATAAGATTTGTGGTAAAGGTGTAGCCTTTTCATTTCACTTTGTTAAGCACAGAGGTAGAGAGAATAAAATTATATGTTCTCAGAAGTATGGTTTTGACAAGTATGCTGTCAGCTGGACAAAACAGTTTGCAATAAAACACACAGCAAAAGTAAAGCTTAGAAGACTTTTATAGGAAGCAGAAAGTTATAGACAAGAGGAATGCTGCAATTTTTGACATCTGTCTTGATTGTATACTGGATAAACAAGGCGTTGGAAACATCTACAGCATGAAGAAAATCTTCCATTCCACCACATCCCTAAGGTGCTATTTGGACTGAGATCTGTTTACTCTTGAGGGTACTAGGGTACATTTTCATATACAAAGAAACAGTTTGAAATGATTTGAGCTGTTAGAAATGGTGTATTATCCTTATAGAACTAGCCTTAAGAAGATGGATACAGACTAGTCATAAAGGTATGGACTTGTCGGCAACAGTACATTAAAATACTGCTGAAAATACCCCCATAATGCCACCACCACCATAATGCTGAAACATATCTAATCCAAAACAGGATAGACCCATGCTTTCATGATGCTTTTGCCAAATTCCAACCCAACCATCTGAATGTTGTGGCTGAACCAGTGGATCAGCAGTTTCTGAAATACACACCTCAGCCTGTGTAGTACCAACAGTCATGCAATGTTCAAATTACTTTTCTTCCCTATTCTGATGCTCAGTTTGAACTTTAACAAGCCATCTTGACCATCGCTACATGACAAAATGTAATGAGTTGCTGCCATGTGATTGGCTAATTAGCCTTTTCTGTCAAGCAATTTAAGTATATTGAAGAAAATGACCAGTGTTGAAATTGAACATCTCTATTGTGTTTAAATGGGTTTTTTTGTTAAATCGTTGAACTTAGAATTTGATGTCAGCAACATGTTTATAAAAGATTTTTAAAAAAGCATGGTAACTCAACATCTCACAACTAATTAGGTTGATTACTACATTGAGTGGGCAAAAAACAGTACCGTACCGTCCGTACCGTCCTCTTCCGCTTATCCGGGGTCGGGTCGCGGGGGCAGCAGCCTAAGCAGGGAAACCCAGACTTCCCT
>JBBBVT010000007.1:19985710-20003846 GCA_037177035.1 Craterocephalus eyresii
AAGAGAGCTTCCTAACTTTACTTTATATTCTGTCTATCTGTCAACATGATTTAGAAAGATATGGATAAATTCCGATGGACTTTTTAGGAAATCTGATAAATAGAGTGGGGAACAACTGAGGTTGATCCTGATCACCACCTGGATCCAGGAATTCTTTAAGGATTCTTTACTATGGTGACATAGGGAAAGTTGTGCCATTAAAACTTCTAACAAATAATTATGCCCACAATAACCAGCTACAAGATAAAATAAATAAAAGGCTTAGTCAAGGTTTGCTATAGTTTCCAGTGAGTTCTTCAGAGGCTCAGCACCCCTTTGTTTGTGTCGGGATATTAATCCTGTGACGGCAGAAGTTGTTCATACCATAAATTCATGATTCTGCGGTTCTGTCATATGTGATTATTATTATTAGCCTTCTTATTTCAGATGCAAACCTAGTGGAGCTAAATAAACAGTGCTTTATGATGACTGTTTCTTATCGTTTTGTGTTTTTAGTCTCTCTTTTAGCAGTACAGTCAAAATGTTAGTAAATTCTAAACTTACAGGCTGGAAATTAATAAAGGAAAAATAAACAGAAAAATACACTTTCTTTAAAGTTGAGTAAAGATTCCTGAACAGACTTAATTCTCTCAGCTGAACTTGCTCAGGCCTCGAGGTTAATGCAATGTCAATGCAATGTGTAGCTGTATTCAGTTTGTCCTCACTCAGTTTTATTTCCAGTTTGGGGCTTTTTAGGTATTCTTATACGTTTAATTAACTTCCAACAGCACATTGTCACCCAAGTATAGGGTCCAAAATTCTTCCATTATGATTAAATTTATTTCTTTTCAACCAGGCTGAATTCAAGCAACTGGGCTGTAGAGAATAATTCAAGCAAGTGGTTGTCCACCAGCTGTCACTACTTGATTCATGGAATGTTTTTAGTGCAGAAGCAACAGGGAGTTATGACTTGAATTATATAGAAATAGGGCATTCGAAAGTAATTTATTGTGACTGCAATTCAATCCAACATCATTCCACTTCTGACTTTCAAACCAAAGTGAAAACATTTTATCTGCACCATAAAGTATACTGTAAGTCTTTTACAACCACTCCAATGTGACATAGTTTCAGCAATAGAATAGAATAGAATAGAATAGAATAGTAAATGCACTGCAGAGCAAGAGAGTGAAGCCAAAAACAGGGGCCCGAGGGAATGGAACAGTGATGAGGGACAGCTACCAGAAACACCCAGCCAGTCATATGGGTGTGCAAAGCAACCCACACACAACTGTACAAAGACCGGGAAAGGATTCACACACACACACATAGGCAGCACTCACAAATACCAGCACACATAAGAAATTACTTAGACAAGACCTGAAATGCATCTTGGTTTCGGTACATAAGTGACTGCTTATTATCATTAATCTTTTCTTATCTCCGTGTCTCCTCCGATCTTTTTCTTTGTGCTTCTCTCTCCATCTTGCTCCTTCATCTTCCTACTCCATCAAATTCCAGGGATCCATCACATTCCATATTTCCATCGCAGGAGACATCACCACAACCCTGCTGCTGTCCAGAGGTCCACAGCTCTGTCCAACACACCAGTCTCTCACAGTCTCTCAACACAGAGTCTCCCACTCCAGAACCCTGACATTTACCATAATTTTGCTTTCTCCACAATGTATTACTTCCACTCTGACTGTCACTTCCCATAAGTCACTATCATTCAACTTATTTATTGGGGGTCTAGAAAGAAACTGCTGCAGATCATCAAGGGGGAGGACTCATATGAACCCAATCTGAATCGCCAGGTTGCTTTATCTGATTCTAATTCTAACCAAATACACAGAAACACATCAAAGTTAGGTCTGAATGACAGATGGCAGACGGAGAAGACAGGTGGGTTTACCCTGAATGAGAGGTTAATGCGGGTAATAGAAGCCAACAGAGAGTGTGAGAGAAAGTGAAAGACTGCGAAGAAAAGATGAAGAATGAGGAGCAAAGGGAGAATAAAACAACAGGCAAAGCGAGAGAGAAAAGGAGAGGGAGAAATCCTCCGGAGTGCTTTTTCGCTCCAGCGGGACAAAAGGTTACAGCATGACGGGGGTAGGTGTCAGGTGATGTGTGACAAGTCCAAATTAAAGATGACATAATGGTGGGGGCCCGGATGGGGTCCAAACTGGGGCTTGACTGAGTGAGAGTGTGGGGGCAGGCCGTGGCAACCAAGTCGAGCTGGGCCATGCTGGGCTGGGCTAGGCTGGGACTGGGCAGCAGGGGGCTACCCTGCAGGCTCCTCCATATGGAATGTGTTAGCCTAGCGATTGCTAGTGAAATGCAGGCTGACGTCAGGCAGACACCCACCCATTGTTTTGCTGCTTAATTTGTTATAATATTTTTCTTACAAATGAGGATTTTGCCAGGACAGAGGAAGAGTAAGAGGCTACGGCTGTAAATGAAAAGAAGGTGGGCTAAGCGTATTGCAGAAAGAGCCTGAAGTTAAGGCCTCAAATGGGGTTTTTGAATTCACTGTATAAGTAGGGAAAAGCTTGGGGTCTTAGCGTAAGTGCTAGCACAAGAAGGGCAAGGGCCTCAGCTGTCTAAGTGGGAGGTATCGTGTCTGGAGGGCTAGCATGAGTGGGTGTGCTGCAAAAGGAGGAACTGTTGTACAAGTTTGTGTTGAATGCATATGGAAGTTTTTAGCATAAACAAACATTTCTGCAATACTCACAACAATTTGTTTTAGGAATGCATCATTCATGTCTATCCCTGCAGCTGCCTGCCTGTTTAATGCATCATCATTTACTTGCATACAGTAAGTGTTGCTTGTTTATTTTCTTAATGATTTGCTCACCCTCTGGCCCATTCACTCTGTTTCCAACATACAGAGAAGTCTTCCTAAAATAGGCACAGAGCAGCAAGTTTTTAAATGCTTTTGTTATTCCAAGAGGAGCTGTGCAGTAATTGACCACCACCTGGGCATCTGGCAGACGTCAGTTTTCCAGAAACAAAGGGGATGCAGAGGGAGAGAAAGGATGTGTGAATGGAAAGAATTAAAGAAACAACAAAACAAAAATGACCCAACGTAGGCTGTAGAAAGACAAGAAAAGAAATTAATGGAGAATGATGGGGGACGAATGATGGAAAGTTTGTGCTTAGCCCCCTCCCGTTTCTTTCTTCTTTCTCTCACTTTTTTACTCTGACATGTCAATTCAGTGGTGCTTTATTGGCATGAGTAATGATGGGAGGTGTTGCCAGGGTTATTACATAGCACATTAAAGGGTTTCATAAACATTACAGTTCCTCTTCTGCCCGGTGGCAAGGCTAAAGGAACAGGAAGAAGGAAAAAAACAGAATGGGAGAGCCGGACATAGCAAAAAGGACCAGAAGCAGCACAAAGGGGAGCAAAGAGAAGGGATGAAAGAGTAAAGGGCACTTACTGGAGGGGGAGGAGGAGAAAAGGGAGGAGTGTGGAAGAGATGAACAGAGATGACAGGAGTGAAGTTTACCATGCTCATGGATTCCATCACTGAGTACTGAACATGAAACAGGAAGAAAAACAAAAAAAATACAACGTGCACGATCAGTGTCCAACACAAACCACAGCTGCAATTTACATCACTGTAATGGAGAGCGCAGGATAACGTTCGCACATACAGACACAAAACACACAAACACATGCCCTGCGTGCTCTTGTCGACAGTTTTCGCTTATACCAGTAACCGTTCACACTAGAGCCACAAACCCCACACACTTAGCTGTGCACAGTCTGTCGCTGAGGGTCATGACACTCACTCAACCAAACGCACACAACCACAAGGACCATAATTAAACAAACATCCACCCGGTCGCTGAGACTTGCATATTTATGTACAACCTCATTGGTCAAAAGCAATTAACTTATACACGCTCTCAAAGCTCACAAAAACGGCCCCCACCAGTCAGTGTCAGACAGCCCGCGCCTGCTCCTAATCTACAACACACAGGTTTTACTATGTTTACCCTGTAATGTTGTAGCATCTGCCTTTAGTTTCGTACATCTAAATGTCAAATGTAAAACTCAGATTGTCCCTGTTCTTGATGAAATTCATGTCTGTCTCTGCTTTAATTTTATTGGGATGTTCAGAAGGTCTTGAATAGTTGGCCCTGGTCATGAGGTTCTGTCATGAGTTCCTGATGATATTGATTTATGAACCAGGTGCAAAAAGATGCTGCCTTCCAAGTCCGATGTCTTTATGATTTTAACATACCACTTCATCGGTGCAAAATGTCAAAAACTTCAACAAATGGTCTTGCCAGATGGCACAGAGGCAAAGATGAGACTGTGTTGCTGCTGGATTGCATATATTTTTGGATGTTGGGAAGCATTATGCTCTTGGTTATAACGTAAGAAGCAGATGTTTTGTATTAATAAGCACTTTAGTAAACTTCTCCCACAACAATGACATTAAACTTCTGAAGCCACTGAATAAAATTGTGTTTTGAAATTGCACTGTGTCCTGCTATGGATACAGGTGTTGCCTATGGGGGGATGATTATGTGGGCACAATCCAATCTATAAAACCAGGATTTGGCACAACACTGACAAGCTAGATTGCATGAATAATTACCCTGATATGTGTCCAAAGCAGCATCAAACCCTCCAACTTGAAAGTGTCAAAGTAAAGTTATTCCAGCGCTTCAGCTGGGCTATGTATGGAGACAACAGCTGCAATGGATTCCGCATATGGAGAGTAAACATTCATATTCACTGGATTAATCTTGCTAAGCGAGAGAAGGGAGCAGGCTGTGCACCACCAACATTGCCGCTAATAAAAACAATATTTTGCTTTTCTCTTCATCTCAACCATGGCTCACCATCGCTCTCTGCTAATTAATTCCTGCTGTTACTTAGCTGCAGCTGTCGATTCTCTCATCTTGCAGACGCGGACAAGTGGCGAACAGGTTCTCATTTCAAAGCACGGCACACTGTACACATTCTTTGACTTTGCATGGGCCCCCCTGTCATCAAAGGCCCTTTATTAAGTGTCTCATACATTTACACATTGGGGAACAGTTTAAACTTGGCCCATGATTAACGGAGTTGGGATATCTATCCCAGAAACCAATGTTAGGCTGACATCTTAACATCTGATGTGAAGTTTAGGGTCCATGTCTGCAGGTATTAATCAAAACCACAGGCCTCACTTTCCCTCCAGAGATCCCACATGCACTGAGGCCCGCCTCTCTGATCCTACGTACCATCCAAAAATATACAGTCCATACCATATAGACAAAGCTAATTGGATGCAATCCACTGCACTTGACACATCTGAAAACTCCAAATCTGAACAATGTGTCACCAGAATGATGGATTGCATTTTGGTTATTTAATTTTTCAAAGTTTCAAACAGCTCAGAGTGCATGGCAGGGGGATGATATTGCCTGTCTGCCAAGTTGCCTTTGTCTACATCAAAAACCAAGCTGTATCTAAACTTGACACCTTACCCACACCTCCACACATGCATGCACAACTGCTTTAATGAGTCAACAACTGGCCCTCAGCTCAAAGCACTCTGAGCTCGGCGTTAGGTTGTACTCCAGTCACCCATAACACAGAGTCGTGCATGATGACCTTAGGGTCAGCCCATAATGCCCTCATATAATGAGAGTGCTGTTTGGGGATTTGTTGGACTGTGATAGAGAAAGGGCGCGCACACGCAATGCACCCTGGGTCTTTGTCTGGGTCCTGAAGGTATTGACGAGCACTGATCGATGTTAATTGCTAGACAGAATGGCCATATTGACCCGGCTCCCTGGATGAAGAAGCCCGCAGGCCCAGTCAAAGAGAAAGAAATATGAAGAGAGAGAGACCTACAGCAGATACTGGGCTTCAGACACACACCAACACGGATACACACGCACACAAGCACGGGTCACATTCACTTTAATGAGTCAAGAGAGGAGCACAAAGGCATTACGTCCATCAATGCCAAGTCTATTCAGCACAACAGAGGGTATATGCAAAAAATGTATACGGCATCCTGCTGGGTCTCGCTTTTGAGTGTTTCTGCACGTGTGATTTAACATGTACATGTGGCAAAGTTAGTCTGCATGAAAGCAAGATGGCTTTGAGGAATGGAGAAATGGGAAGTGTGGCATTCATGTATGTGTGGGTGTTTGTGCATAGAAGTTTATGTGTGTGTGTTGTTTTGGAGGGTGGGGGACTTAGCTGAGGATCAATAGGCAAGAGCTGCAGAGGCAAAGACATGAGCAATCAATATGCTGGCTGCAAACAGAGGCAGGGACAGAGGGTGCAGATAAAAAACAGCCGCGGAGATTAAAGAGACAGATAGGGCTGACAGAAAATGAATGGAAGACAGAGTGGCATGATGAAAGGAGAGAAAGGATATGAAAAGGCATAGTTGGTTTAATGAGAGCTTTTTTTAAAAACTTTGTAATCTTAAAGTTTATAGACGGTAACATATTTGTTACCATTGTTACCGTCGTACACAAACACATGCTCAGACAGAGGGCTGAAAATGAGAAAATTTACTACAGGTATGCCCTTTGGAGAACAGGCCTTTAGTCTTTTATTTATTCTTTGTTTTATTTTTTGCATTGCAACCTCAATGTGAGTTCATACTCCCTAGCCAGATGTCCATTAACCCAAAAGAATGTTTGTGTTACATAAATTATATGGATATAAAACAGGGGGATAAAATAATCTCAGTGTCGAGATGCTTCTGGAAAATCTTTTGCTTTCAGCAAATCTTCTGCTACTGATAACAGTAAAGTAAAAAAACTTGTATTAGCACAGCCGGGCTCTTATGCCCAATCCAACTGCAAGATGTGCTGTAGTCCCCTTTCTGAACCCTTCTGTCTGGGCTTAAGAATACCAGACGGGCCCATACCTCATCACCAGAATGTGGTTCAAATCCCTCTCCACAACATTTACACTTGTGTCCCTTGCAGCATTGCTGTGAGCAGAGAAAAAGTGCCCAGACACAGGTGCTAAGATGGAGAGCGCCAGTAGTGGGAGAGGAGGCCAGGGGCTTGTCTATGGAGCATGACTGGAAAGGCATTCAACCGCAGTGCCCCTACCCAGTCCTGCTCCAATCTATCCAGTTGCACAAGCCTGTGTGAGTGTGATTTGAAAGTACAATGTTGAAAAGAATAGGCCCACACTTAGAGCCAAGATAACTGTCCCTAATGTATGAGGCCAACACCCTCCCACCTCTGTAATACACACATTCACACGCACAAATGGACAAATTTACTCTATTCTTTCCCTTTGCGTGTGCGTGTGGGAGCGTGCGTGTGCGTGTGTGAATGAAAGGTATGGCAGGAGTGTTGTGTTGGCTTGGCTGACCGTCTGCGGTTGTGCGGCGGTGAGAGGGAGTTTTGGGATCGCAGAGCGGGCGTTGCTGCCGAAATCCCTGAGAAATGTTCGTTTTGGATCCGTGTCCGTGCTTACATACCGCCCTCCCGACTGTCTCTCATTCTCCTTTTCATTTTTCCTTCTTAAGGTTTAACTTAAAAGTTATGAAATGGGGAGTCAAAATACATCGTTTGAACGCGCGGGCCAGTGAAGGGTGTGTGTGTGTGCGCGCGCGTGTAAGAAAGAGAGAGAGGGGGGGGGGGGGAGACGTTTACTCTTCACTTTCCACCTTCTATTCCTGGTTCCGGGGCCACTGAGGCTGCAGGGGAGAGGTTATTTGTAGGCAAGATAAAGGAGGACAAAAAGTCAGGTCGGTTCCAAGACAAATGTTCACCTGACTGAGCCAGGTGTTTGCATTGTTAGAGATTTTTTTTTTAAACAGGCTAGTTTTTTTTTCTTGGTTTCTTTTTCGTCTTGTGACTCTCTCAAGAACCCATTTGTTCAGAAAGGAATTTTCTTTTCTTTTTTTTCTTTCTGGAACGTGAATGATCGCCGTACTATGACATCATTCTCGTTGTTTCCAATGAATTTTACTTATTGTTTCAAGAATGACCATAAACACTGGCTGAAACAAAGCAGGATAACCAGTGTGAAAAAATTAAATAAATACAAATAAAACATGCCAGACTCCCTGACTTTTTGACTGAAACAAGTCTGTTTGCGTTGTAAACAAGTCAAATTTTCTCACCTCGTTACCACATGTTTTCGGGTTGAACTGAACACTTGTTAAATTGGATATATATTTTTTAAGTGTAGGCCTACGTTTGGTCAGCATCGCATAGCGACCGACTAATCCCATTTTGATCCAATAAGTGTGCGTGCATGTGTGTGTGACAGAAAGAAAGAGAGGGAGAGATAGAGAGGGAGAAGGAGGTGGGAGGGAGGAGAGACGGGAGGGAGGATTGATCCGCGTCTGTTAAAATCTTGTTCTGGTTTTTCTTGGAGTGAGGTCTGTGCCTGCCGACGCGCCTCTCCTGTGCAGCCCCCCCCACCACCACCCCCTCAAGAAGAGCTTTTTTTATATATATAAAAAGAAACCTTGGAATTTTTGAAAAGGAGAAGGATCTGCATAATACCAGTGAGGTGGATAAAAGCGCACGGCTGGGATCTTTCTGCGTTCTCTTCTCTGGTGTCTGAATGAAACGGGGAGGCAGAAATATGGGGGAGCAGGACGGCGCAGGTTCTGCTCTGGGAGTCGATCTGTCAGCGTGATTTTCTGAGTAAACACGTTTTGCCTTAACTTTTTAATTCCTCCCAAACTGGCAAGCTCCACACCAGCCCTCTTGCACCGCGGAGTTCGTTTTTCTCAGAACGACGATAGTTTGGTGTTTTTCCCTCTTCAGAGAAACTGGCTAAACTTTCTACGTTTAAAAAATAAATAAAAAGATCGGATTGCATTTTCCCCCTTCAAGCTTTTTGGAGGTGATGTCATCGTGCAGTGTTTTGGCAGGTATTGTGCCGAGAGGGCGCAGGGAGGACTGCTGCAACCAGGCGGTAACCAGCGGCTAAGGAAAGCGGGGAAGTCCGGAAAATCAGGTGCAAAGTGCGGCTGTCATTTCCTCGCCGTGTCGCGGGTGGCTGAGTCCGCCACCCAGTCACAGCTGTTCCCAACCTCCGCCAGCCCTCCCACCCTCGTCTTTCTATCCCTTTTATTATACCCTCCTATTCTCATTCAGCACTCTCCATATACCCCTCTGAGCTGGACCGCTCCGGGACCTCATCACCCTCTCTCTCGAACACTGTTGGCTGGTGTCACCTGAGCTACAGACCCATTGAGCCAGCGTGGGGGCGCAGACATGACCGAGGCTGTCTCGCATTACCCTGCGCCCGCAGAGTCCCCTACTCCAGGTCGCCATTCGCTCCTTCTGCCAGTCCAGGTAACTCACCTCCATCAGCTTCTGACCACGCACTGCTGGGACTAAACCTGCCTCTAAGACTAAACCTGTGGCGGGACAAACACAACTTTTTAATCTCACTGAGCATCTGATTAATTCTAGAGGCCACAAGTTTGCTGTTACGCAGAACCGTTACGCACTGGATTACGCACTGACCGCATATGTTCGCGGGGCTAAACATCACTCAAAGGGTCAGCAAGGTCGACTGGTATTGGCTATCTGTGACGCGTGAGCGCGCTTTCACCTGTTCCTCTCGTTGTCGGGCACGCACAGCGTCAGCGTTTTAAGTCCTAACCCTTCGCTCCTCCGCCCATCAGTCCCTCCACCCGTCTGGACAGCTGTTTAAGGTTGCTCGGCGGTCAGTGTGGCAAAGTTACACCCACCTTATACCCCACCTTGCCCGTGCTCACAGTTATCCACACCGGGGAAACCGGGGCACACCGCCGCCGATGCCAACAGGAGTGGCCGCTAACTCTTTGACTCTGCACAACATCCGCCGGATTCAAAACGCAGAGGGGAACTCTCTGGACTGTCGGACTGGCTCAGAACGAGCGAGGAGACTGTCTTTGGGCCAAGTTCCATAGTGGAGGGGGGAAGCAATGTGGTCCCTTCTTTCCACGTTGACCGTCTTGTAAGTTACTCAAGTCACTTCTTTCTTGTTTTAAAATGATTTCTCTGCACAGGTCATGTTTGGAATTTTTTTAGGGGGGTATAGCTTGGGCTACAGGTGAAGCTGATGAAGGGGGAGGCTGAAAAGTCTTAAGATTACATCACTCCTCTGCAGTCCCCATAGGAAATATGCCATGGAAGGCCCTGTTTTGATTGGCTGACAGTTCAGGGTCACTGGGTCAGAGTCAGGGCCATGTTACTCATAAAACCTGCTATAAACATCTCCATCACCATCTGCACTTACTTCAGGGATGGCCAGGCTGGCTCAGGAAAGACCATATTCCTGTGGCCAAGAAAATGTTTTTTCCTATTGAAATTATTTCAGAAGTTGAGTCAAATATCACAGGCTTTATCTACTGGGATAGGAAAATGATAAAGTGCCAAGAGTAAATCTAAGGGAGGAGGATACAGACTCGGGGGGCTTGAGTTTGCCCATTTGAGGTGTGTCTTGTTAAAAGCCAGGGGATTTATTTTTCTTCCTTTATGTCGGCTGTACTTCTCCCAGATGGCAGTCATCTCCAGATACCTCTCATTCCTCACACAACCTGGACAGGGTGTGTGCTGCTTCTTGTGTCTCCCTGCCTTTCTCTCTCTCTTTGTCTCCCTCACCCTCTGTCCACTTGCTCACCTAACTGCCTACATCTGTCTTCCTCTCGCTTATAGCTTTTTTTCCTGTAGATACTTGCTCTGATAAAAAAAAAAAGTATGAATTAATAACTGATGAGTGATGGCGCCCCTGGCTGCATCTGAAGAGGAGCACTCTCACTGTTTAGTCTGCTGGTTTTACTTCAGGTCTTGCAGAGCCAATCATCCAGCCATTCATTTCCATCTCATCTATCAGTATTACCGCAGCCGCCCCTCTACCTCAACATGCCGTCGTATCTATTTGATCACAAGTTTTCAGTTGGTGAGTGAAGCTTAAGGCCTTTAGACATAACAACCTGTTAATGCCCCTCATCTAAAGACATATTTCCATGTCTTGGCCCTCTGCTTTTCTTACCATTGCTACATCGCAGACTTTGATACGGCTCACACCCCTAACAACTTAAGCAGCGTTGTAAAACATGGCCTGCTGGAGAACATCTGAAACTGTTGCAGTGTGCTGAAGCCCACTGCTTCAGTGCTGGCCAACCATGTTAACCGCCGCTACACAGGGCCGAAACCGCTGCTTTGTGCAGAGTACCACAGGCTGACCGCTCTCTCTCCACACTGTTGCCCCGTCCGCAGTGCAGAGGCCTGCTTGTCTAACCGCAGCCTCCATATGGTTGATCTGCTGGGACGCAGGTTTATGATGTCAGATGGTTGCTTGTTTTGGCAACCAGCCCGGGCACACCGGGCTTTCCCTCTCTCCATACCTCCTTCTGTCTTTGCTCTCCCCGCTTTTCCTCCGCAGTCTCTTATTCTCTCGTTTTCTCATCCCTCCCCCAACCACTGGCTGATCCTGTCTCCCTCTTTCCTCTCTCCTTCTCTTTCGCTCTGTGGCTGGCATGGAGTGTCTGTGGTTTTTGTGGCAGCGGGGGAATCCAGCGCTGAGGCACTTTTCCTACAGCGTCCTCGGCAGCAGTGCAGCCGTGGTGTTTTAACAGCTGAGAGTCCTCACAATGCACAGGCGCTCATGTTTTTTCGGCTGCGCAGGCAAAATGTGAGGGCCAAACGCTCTGCTGCATTTCCCAGGATGTCTGCATCTATTAGGACGAGTCAGGAGCCAACACACCAGTTATGGAAGAAAAATGGGACTGAGGAAGGAGAAAGGAAAGAGAAAGGAAACAAGAAGGTTGGGATTGCATATGAGCGTATAAGTCAGGAGGCAGTGACATGTGTTACAATGTGCATGAGTCGAACACCTCCCCTTTCCCATTATTTGCCTTTTCGTCTACTTCTCACATCACTGCGCAGTCTGTGGTTACGTCTCTGTTGCTACCACTTTTTCTCCTCCTTCCTTTGATATTTGTAAACTCCCTGTTTTTAGACCTTGTTTTCTTTGCATCTGGCTGTTCCTTGAGATTTTCATCTCCTGTCTCATTTATTCTTTCTCTTTCGGGCCTCTCTGGCTACATCTCCCCTCTATTTGCTCTTGCATCACCTTCCTTTACCCCACTCTCTCCTTCTGCCGTTGTGTACCTTTCAGTCTACCTTTCTCTTCTCCTTGCTATCTCCCTCTCTCAGCATGTCTTTGCTTGGGCCCAGCTGTCAGCTGCTTGCTCCGCCTGTATACACAAATTCACCCAGCACACATCTGCACATCTGTGTGCGTGCCCATGACAGCGTGGAGGAGTCGCCTCACTAACCCTAAACATAAAGGAAGATTGGAGGCAGAGAACGATAGGAGAAAGGTAGAGTGGACAGAAAGATGGGGAGAGAGAGAGATAAGTTCGAGGAGCAAAAGGGAGGACGGCAAGACAGAGAAAGAGAGAAAAGAGGCATGCAGAAAGATAGCAAAAGATGAGGTGGGGAAAGACAAAATTCATAGAATTGCTTTTCAGCCCACACACTTGGTTCTGAACTTCATCAAGTTTTCAGCCACTAATTCATAGCTGTTCAAGGACTGCCAAAGTAGATTATGCAACACAATCACTCCCTTACTAAAGCTGTAAATAACTTGTGATACATCCAAGGTCAAGGTCTACACCTCAATTAAGCAATGTGATAGAGTGAGAAGAATTTTAATTGTAACTGTAACCAGCTGTTTCTTTGAAAAATGTTCCTAAAAGTTCAACCAGATGAACGACTACTGGGAAATAATTAACAGTGCAGCTATTCATGATAACACTCCTTAACTCTGCATGATGCATCAACACAAATTGCTTCCTCCATAAGTCATTGCTGTGCACGTCTTGGTAGCTCATGTTCTCTCATTTTCTTAGCATCTGTAAATGTAAGCAGTCTGCAGCTCTCAGAAGCCACATCACAGCAGAGCGTTCACCTGTAGTCCAGCCCAGCTGTCTACATACTCGCAGCAGCCAAATGAGCCAGCCCGTTTCCTTAGATGTCCGAACCAAAGCATGTTCTACTTGTCTCGGCATGTTTGCCAACCTGCTACGGTCCAATCGGGTCATTTGCAGGCCAGATTTTGGTGTGGCAAAAGTCACAGACGGGTCAGAAAGTGGGTTTGAACAGAAGGCTGGTAGCGTTACTATAAACACAGCTCTGGGTGTTGTCCGTCAGCCCATTCCTGGACATCTGCCTGTCTGTATGTCAAGCTGCTGCGCCAGCCGCACACCCAGCGGTATGAGTAATCACCCAAGAAGGAAATGAGATGTTGAACAGAGAGAAAGGCAGAGAAGAAAGGGATGGAAATGATGGTGTCATGCCCAACTCTTCCAACATTCAATATTCTATACTCATCTGTTTCTACTTTTTTCAGATGTATCCAGATGTTGCTGGTGATGTGCAATCCATTGCAGGTGAGAGCTGGTATGCATGACAAAGAGGGATTGTGCAGCATAAAAGACAAGTTGTATATTTGTTTAACGTCCATTTCTTCAAATGTGTTTGGAACTGTCTGCCAAACTTCGGATGCTTGTGGGTGTTCCAGCAGGTGCTTGGTGTGGATGGAGTCAACTTCAGCGTGCATGTGGAGAACCAGACACAGGTGCGAGACACCATGAGTCGGAGACACCATCGAGTCTACCAGCTCTACAGCCGCACCAGTGGCAAGCACGTCCAGGTGCTGGGACGCAAGATCAGCGCCAGAGGGGAAGATGGAGACAAATATGGTAAGACACAAAAAACACACCCACAGTGGAAACAACACCAGTGCTCCCATCTGAGATGCAATGCTTGCTTGCACGTACATATACACTCACACCATCTAACGTCTACAAGTACAAAGACTTAAAGGTTGACTGAGTGCATGCATGAATGGAGACAGAATGCAACTGCGCAGGCATGCTCACAAAAGCACACACACAGGCCTCCCCAGGCTTTGGCAGGGGGGCAGTGGAGCTTGTCTTCGGAGTACAAAGACCTCATCGACTGGCCGCTTACTCAATGATTCACAAGAAAGCAAAAGACAGACAGAGAGAGAGGGTGTTGGTGAAAAAAAAAAGTGAGTTAGAGGAAGAAGCCTGACAGGTAGAGAGTCGGACCAAGTGTTAGAAACTCATCACCTTCATCGATCCCTTCATTGATTTTTCATCCTTCCTGTTGTCTCCTTTGGATTTAAAACAGCAGGCTTTCTCTCCCTCCCTCCATCCATACTCCAACGCTTTCTCTGTCCATCCCCCACATCTTCTCCTTCCTTAGTCTGTAATGACAGCTAACCTATTCTTAAACCACCCAGAATCAATGAGGAGAAGAAACCCAAGCCGTAAAGCTTCCCATTTCTGTGTGTGGCCCAGCAGGGGCTCAGGAGGCACATCCTTTCCATTTATGAGGATGTCAGAACTGTACCACACCACCTCATAGCAAAGATGGGACCACAAGTCCAGAGGCTTGTCTGGTTTTCGTTCTTTTATTTTTGTTCTTCTTCTCTTTTGGGCTAATACCATCTGAAAGATTTTAACATTTGCCCAAGACTTACCAAAGATTGCAAGAACATATTACACTTCGGGTCTGAGAGCAGAGCTGGAAGAAGTGAGGCAAGTCCGCATCAGTATAAGCATGAAGTGGAAGAGCAGTAGGGAGATGAGAGGAGAGTTGGGGGAAGAGAGATGAAGAGGGCAAGAGGGAGGGAGGTATTGATTTCTCCTGACCCCTTTGTTGACTAAGGTCATGTAGGAACCATTTTAGGGCTTTATTTTTAAACAGGCACAAGCGCTCTCCAAAGATGTGTAGTTAGTGAAGCGGTACTGCCTGGAAGGATGAACATGCATCGTGCACCTGCACACATACTCACACGCACACACAGGAGCACACGCACACACCTTAAAACAGCAGTATCACAGACGCTCCCGCTCCCCTCGGCCCACCGTGCTCCCTCTACTTTTGGCTGTTATCTTCTTTTTACAAGGCCCATTTGCAGTCAGTGGCCTCACATCCATGTGTGTGATCAGCCTTATCTGACAACCATCTGTCCAGCCAGTGACATTTACATCTGTCTGTGATTTATCAGCTCACTTAATAGCAACTATGAATCCTAAAACAGTGACTCAACCTGAACGCCTTACCTGTTTTAATAGAGCCGGTTTAAATTTGATGCTGGCTGGTAATCTGTGCTATTTTAGTATTTTAGCACTACTTGGCAGCAGGATCTGTCGGTGTAAGCTTGTACAAATCTATTTGCAGTCGTAAAAGATCTCCGGCACCCTGGAAGAAGACAAAGTGTAGAACTGGGATGTCCACATTTTTTCTGTTCAAATTTACGTGGTGTGAATCTGTAAGCATACCACATAGAAATATGCAGCATATTGTGTCTTATTTCTCCACATTAGCTGTGGCTCTAATGTCTGTCTGTCCTTCTGTCTGTCCCTTCACAAGCCCAGCTTGTAGTGGAGGCAGATACCTTTGGTAGCCAGGTGAGAATACGGGGCAAAGAAACCAACTTCTACTTGTGCATGAACCGCCGCGGCAAGCTGGTAGGAAAGGTGAGACTTCTTTTTAAGAGACACGTTGATCATAAACATCTTGCAATTTCCTGATGCCTTTCTTTGTGTCTGTGTGTCTCTACCTGTGGTTTCTCTGCTCTCTCAGAAGGCCAGTAACCGAAGCGCAGACTGCGTCTTTGTGGAAAAGGTTCTTGAAAACCACTACACAGCTCTGATGTCGGCGCGCTACACGGGCTGGTATGTTGGCTTCACTAAACGAGGGCGTCCTCGCCGAGGCCCCAACACACTCCCCAACCAGCAGGATGTACACTTCATGAAACGCTTCCCACCTGGGGAGCAGCCTGACCTCACAACCCCCTTCCGCTTCACCACTGTCAGTAAGCGAGGCAAGAGAGTGCGCGCTACTGGGCCCCGCTAGTAGTGACTAACGCTAGCACCCACTGTCTTGTCATCATTGAGCCTGCCAATGGCTAACCCAGTCATCTCTTATGTCGCACATGACTGAACATCTCCCTTTGTTGGGACAAATATTGACCAGAAACTTGATGAATCATTCATGGGGTTTAGCTTTACGCATCCTAAATTGCCACTACAAGCCCCTAGTTAGTGATCATTTCTATCAGTTTCTCTTTTGTTCCCTTACTGGACCAAGTGGACGATAACTCATCCAAGGCTGGAAGCTCCTGGGAAATGGTCTGCTTCCCTTCAGAAGCCCGAATTAGTGACAGAGAACCTGAAGGCCAGCCAGAGTCCCACGATCTACAAAGGCCTTGATTCCAGAACCACAGAAACCACAAGGCCTTCATGTCTCCTGTTTTGGAACAACTGGACAATATCAAGCATGGATTACAACTGGACCATACAGAGAGAACACATGTGGGAGAAACTGAACAAGAGAGTGGGTGCTTAGCCTACAGATAAAGGGAAAGCAGGAGGGTGAAAACAGGAACATGATGAAGGGGACAGAGATAGTGATCTGCACAGATGAAATGGACAAAAAATGGACCGTATATGTGACGCACTTACCTGTCTCACTGCTAAATTGTTGGAAACCTATGAGACATTGATCGAATGGCAGGGTGCATGAATAGCAGGAAGAATGAGGGAACGTTAGAGTGAATGATGATGAATAAATGCCTGTTTCTAAGAGGATAGCTAGGAAATGTATGTTGTGTGTATATGTGTGCGTATGTGTGTGTTTATGTGTGCATGAAGCTGGATCACGAGGGACTCTGGAAAGGGACGGTGCAGTCCCTGGATGAACCCATGACAACTGACTGCAGGGACTGAAGCTTTAGGAACTGGAATGTATGAAAACCAAGCTGCACCTAAGTCAGACAACCAATTGCCGCAAACCAAACCAATGGCAACCAAAGACAACTGGAGAGCTACTTCATGATTCCTCCTCATGCCCTGTCTCCCCTGAGGACACTACACCCCCGGCTTTTTGGTGCAGAGGGTGATTAGTGCAGGGGCGAGCCCAGCTGGGAAGGTGCCTTCTCTAATAGCATCGCTATAGAAACGACCCAGGGGATGATGCTCCTGTGTGATACCGTGGACACAGAGTGCTGCTACCAGGACATTCAGTGGAACAAACCAAAGTTTCATGCATACACACAAGAGAAAAATATTAAAGGGAACAATTTATTGAAAGGTATATATATTATATATATAAAAGAAGACAGAAACCCTAAATAAGCAATCTTACTATGATGGTTACTATAATTATTACGATAAAATTATTTCATTTATTTATTTCAGCTCTGTGTGCAGCAGTCTTTCTCGACTCAGTAAACCTTACAGAAACATTTCCCGTCTCCCAGCTTCTTTTCACTGCTTCCTCACCTTGTGTTTTCTTGCTAATCTTGAAAGAAATTCAAGATGCAGATGCTTTGCTCTGGTCAGCTGATTTTACTACTCAGCAGGTTGCAATTTATTGATTCAGCAAAATGCTAAACTTTGGCTGGTTTCAGCCACTGAGCTACGAGCGTTGGGTTGCTTTCTTGTTTTACATAATTGTGAATTTTATATTTTTTGGTTTCAGAGAGCTGGCAAACAAGACAAGCAGTCCCCAAATAGCACATTGAATTCTGGTAAATTATAAAGACATTAGTTCTAGGTATTATAAGAAATCATGATCAGTTTATGTATCAAAACATTTATTCGTTTATTAGCTCTGGTTGAATGTGTTTACTGTAGTCTATAACTAATAACCCTGGGTTTTCATTCAAACAGATGTACCATCACCACATTTAACCACCCTTCATTTCTTTATATATTATCAAGAAATGAGCAGAAATTGATTGAAACAAACCCAAACATAAATGGAAATACAGTGAATGAGGCAAAAAGTTTGTACAGCTGAACAAATATTTAATATGACTACCTTTGTTCCTCAGCACAAACATGGCTTCTCCAGACCTCTTTAGGGACTTTCCAATGCCCTTCTTTGGGTATTGACTGGCGTTTGCTCTGGTCTCTCTCAGGATGATCCCACACTGCCTCTTCAATAATCTTAAGGCCTGGACTCCATTGTTGTCACTGATTTGCAGTAGCGTGCTTGTCATTTGGCATACCTCAGCTTTTTCTGGCTTGATGAGAGTCACTCTTTTATGGAAACCACTTTAGATGAAGCTTCAGCAAAGATGACATGGATAAACTGAAGGGCATCTCTCTGACCCTGT
>JBBBVT010000007.1:20017035-20037472 GCA_037177035.1 Craterocephalus eyresii
AACCCACCAAAACAGAGTAAAGGAAGAGGGTGCTGGGGTGGTTTTTCCCCCCCCCCCCCCCATTTCTGAAGGACCCAGCTGTGCATCCCTGACTTCACTGCGTGGTGGTCTCTGCATTCTTCAAACGAGAGATTGCTACCATAAGTTTCTGCCTCCCTAGTTAGACAGGCTGCCGACAGTCTCAACCTTTTAAATGCACTCAGTGAGGAACACTGGAGGAGGAAATAGTCTCACTCCTGAGGAATGGAGTAATAATGTCAGGTCTTGCAGCCAGAGGCACAGACGTGCTTCATCTCCAGTGTTTTGCCTGTTGAAGCCAACAGTATAGCTTTGAAGGTTAGGTAAAAACTCAAGTCAATTCTAGAATAATGAGTTCTTAGTAACTAATAGTGAAATAATCCTCTTCAGCCCTGTTATGACATATTACAAGACTCTGGCAAAGGAAAACAGTGGACATAAAAACAACAGTTTCAAACATCAGTTAAATTGATATTCAAAAAACTATAATTGTCACCATTTACAGCATTTGGGGGAATAATCTCTGCATTAATATCAATACTAAATCTAAGCTATATCACTATATAGGAGTCCAGAAGCACCTTTTGCATTTTCTGTTCTACGGGTATGCTAATATTGTTTGTAAAGTGCTATGTTTGAACTATAAAGAAAAATGTATGCTGAAATGATAAAAAACTGAACAAACTTGTGCATAAAAAAAGAGATCTGGTAAGACAAAGGCAATTTATCTACTGTCGTACCTCTATGTCTTGGATGATCTTAGGATAAAGGGAGTGATAGTAGGAGTTGGGTGGGACCTCTGATGTGCGGTTCTTGAACAGATATTTCTCCCTGGGGAAGAAAAAAAAGATATGTTCGAGAGAACCTACAGATAAACCACATTTCATTTCAACACCATGTTTTTCTTTATCATGAAGTAGTAAGGAGACAAATGAGCTAGAAAACAAACATTTTAACCATACCCTTAACAATCATCCATTTAATTTGTTTAAACAATCATGATATTTATATAAACCTCTTTAGCATGTGAGCACTCATTCTTACCACTGGTGTCTCTCAGAGAGGCCTTTCCAAAGTGGGTCAGTTCGAACCATACGTTCAATGAGCTTCTTCCACAGCATGCCCTCGGAGATGACCCTCTGCCACTCTTTACACACCAGCTCTGCCGAGCACAACGAACGTGCATCCAGGAAGGACAGGATGTTCTCTGCTATGTGATCCAGGCCTTGGGCTAAAGAAAGAATGACAAGGAAAGTCCGTAAACAATACTGTAAAGATTTCATTTGATTAATATTTTTCTGTGTCTACGATATGTCATTTTTATTTTCCACATGAATAATCTGTCAATCTGCTGGCATTGACACTTTAAAAGGAGATAAATATATATTCAGCATAAATGTTCTGTGGAGATATATTTACTGTGTTAAATGGAAGACAATGGTCAATTTTATGCTGAAAACCTTTGGTTGTATACTTTTATAAAATGTAAAATGATCATTTTGTTTTAGTTATTTTTTTTCAGCATTTATCACAAAATGTTTAACAATACTAACAATAACTTGTACATCTACCTGACCCCATTGTCTTTCACAAGACAGCAAGTGATCACAAGAGTTGTATTTACTAAACAATAAGCTGTGTTAGTACCTGGCAACGCAGTGATGAAGTCCCTCTGCAGCATGGGTTTGAGGTAGGAGTTGATGTGGCCGTGCTGGTAGTGGCACATACGGGAAATCAAGCGCTCGACAAACTCCACCTGGTCAGCCTCTGACCACTGGTCAAACAGAGCGATGCAGTGTTCCTTTTCCTTCTCATAGTTGCCTTCTGATGGACGCTTGCGAGAGCCCACGACAGGACCATTACTAAGCTGCAGAGATCAGATGAAAATAAAGATTCATTACATCTCACTTTTAAAAACAATTCATGGTTCCCCCATGCTGTAAATTCTGCAGTCTCCACTAGTACGACCATATGCACTTCATTTATTTTTTAATGCACACACATACTATGCATGTTCCTGGATTACTCTCCAAATAAAAAATAAAAACCTAGACCGTGTATCTTAGAGAGAGAGACCCTTTTAAAAATCAGGTCCTCGGGGGCCACTGTGCAACAGGTTTCAGATGAACCTCTACTCCAACACACCTGATTCAAATTAAAGGGATCCAACAGCTCATTGTGTGCAATGACTCTTTAAATCAGCTGTGTTGAAGCAGGGAAACATAAAACCTGCAGGACAGTGGCCCTCAAGGACCAAATTTTAAGATCCCTGCACTACACCAAGTGGAATATGAGCAGAACACCGTGACTGGTTGTTCTAAGGAAAATTATGCAAGAGGTTTTTTCACTATTTACAACATTAAGTGTAGTACATAAAGAACTGTGCACCTGCAGAGTATTGATCAATTCATGCATGCAGATGTGGAGTTCATGATGTAAGAATTTCACTGGGTAGATTAATTTTGTTGTTTTCTAATCATTCATAATCATCTTATTTGTGTAAAGATAAAACCTGGATAGTGGTTTCTGAAATCATTTAAACTCAAAACTAGATATTCATTACATATTCTAATGGTCTAAAATTTGAAAGTTGTTTGAATTTGAACGTGGTTTTGATAAGCTCTTATGCGTCATACTGTAATTTGTGCGCAAAGTTAAAAATCAGTTTTCATTGAAGAACGTTATGCTTAATTAAAAACTAGATGCTGTAAGAAGTGGGACTGAGGATGATTGCAGGAAATAAAACACAAAAATCAGGACAAAGTAAATATTCAGGTTAAGAGCATTTATCAAGTGTGTTTGGATTTAATTTCAAGCAAATGACATCCACAAACATTTCTCCTATCAAATTATATTGGGTACCAGTTCTTTTAATGGAGCTGGCATTGAACCTCATACACAGTAATTTTGTGAACTACCAAAGATCTCATTTGCAAATGTTGCTCTTACCATTAAGAGTTTAGAAAATTCATCCGTATTGTTTTTTAAAAGCAGCATATCCATGTTTAACAATTTATAATAAATAAATACACACCTTGAGAACAGTATTCTTCTTTGGCGACAGATCGTCCACGAGGTTCTGTGACTCCATCCCTGATGTATTCTACGCAAAAGAAGCAAAACAAAGAAGGCACAGGTTAGTGTTCAGCTCTCATTGAGCCTGTAATAGGCACCTTAAGAGCCAGGGCAGCAGTGTGAACAGCGCTTGACGCAAGAGTGCCACAATAACAGCCAAGGAAGGGTAACCATCAAGATTACTGAGGCGTGCACGCACAAACAGCCGTGCATACACACACATAGAGTAAAATAAACTGAGCAGCTCAACAAAAGGAATCTATCTGCTTCTTGTCTGTGACGTGACCTTAGTAGTCTGGACAGGAAATTAAAGCGCAAAATCTTGGATATGTCACTGGCACCAGCTCTGGCCTGGCTGGAATGAAACAGATACTGGTCTTATCGCATATACAGGGGATAGCAAGATATAAAAAGGTAACAAGATCCCACCTATTTCTAGCATATCTTTTGGCTCACATTGATATGACTCTTTTATAATTGGATGACATTCTTCCGAGACCTAAATCATTTTAATAAAAGTGAGGTTATTCTCCAAAAGTGGACCGACAGTGACAGATTAAGAAGTTCCTAAAGCCTTATAACTATTGTTTTTCAAATGTATCCACTTTTTAAGATCCATTTTATGTTATTAATAGCATGTAATCTTGTTTGGAAGCCACAACCAGACAATATAATGATTCTGGATTCATCCTAACAAACATACAACAGTAGCACAAAGTCCATGTGTTTTCTTAGGGGCTCAGTGGCTTGGATATTAGCTTGTCTTTTTAAAACAACCATGCTTGCGTTTGTCATAGTAACACTGCCACCAAATGTGCAAATCTGTGAACTATGTAGACTATGAAACAACAAAAAAACAAAGACGAACACAACCAATCAGAGTCAAGATTCATTTTTAAACGGAACAATGCAAATTAGTTATTCACTTCTTTCTTTTACTTTCCTGTTCCTACATAGCCACAAATTAATTTGAGGAAATGAGTCAAAGACTTTACCTGAAATTCAGACTTGGTTTCTTTTTTTGTTTCCATAAAATTTGTGAGGGCGATGACTCAACCAAGGTCAGTCTATGAAAATGAATTGGCTGGCGGAATCCCGCTCCCACTCCCCAAGAAGAAACAACACAAAGACTAGACTCCTGTTGGCCGAACTGCTCATGTGGAAAATTTGCTTTTGATAATCTTTGTATCCAAAATCGTCAAAGTTTTATTACCAAGGTTAATTTTCTTTATAAAAAACTGAGAACCAATTCAGATTTGGAGCTCCTCACTTGCTTTGGGCATTTACTGTGTACCTGTTCCATATGAAGCAAAACCTCTGAACAGATTGCTAAGTGCAACGAAAACAAATGCACTGACAAAAAGTCCAAGTATCAAGACCAAAGCAGACAGGACAAAGAGCCAGAATGTTCTTGCTGGTGTTGATGGCCATGCATAGGACAAAAAATAACTAAAAACAGACAGACCAGGTTAGGCCAGGCAGGCAAGCAAGCATGTAGCCTCTCAGAGCTTGAAGGAAGACCCCCCACCTCAGCCCTCACACCTCCAGGTAGAAGGGGAGAAAACGTTACTCCTCAAAGCATGGTTTCTTCTCTGGTAGCCCCTGCATCCACCATTACCATCACAGTATTTAGGAAATGCTTTTCCTATACTTTTCTGAGTGTAAAAATGTAGTTTTCAATCCAAAAAATAATTGCTGACAACTCTGAAAAGTTTTTAAGTACTGTAGGTTCTGTAATCTCTTTGATCAGATTTTAAAGAAGCCAAACTTTGTACAGCCAGAATTCCATTTCTAGCATAAAGGGTTTAAGGATTTACCAGAGAAAAACCTGAAGAGTCAAGCGCTTCCAAAAATGAAGGAAAGGACAACGGAAGGAGAGGAGGAAGGAGGGTGAGGAGGGAAGGGAGGTTGAGTGGATGCCATTCGGCACCTAGGTGATATGACACGTTGTGTGGATTGGGCAAAGAAAAGTGAAGGTTGGAGAGATGATCAGGGAGGAAGGGAGAGGAGGAGCAGCAGAATTAAGAGGAGAGAGGCAGAACCTGGTTGTGAGCCCGGGTGGAGGGGATGCTCTGCAGGCACCTGAGTGCACACAAACTCTCAGCCACCGAGGAGCAGCCCAGCCAGAGAGAGCGAGGCACAGAGCACTGTGTGAAAGAGAGAGAGGAAGGGAGGAAGGGAGGAGGAGAACGAAGTGGATAGGGTGAGGGAGGAAGAGAAAGGGAAGAGCAATAGACCAGAGAATGGGAAGTAAAGAAAAAGAAGAGGGACGTTGATGAGGGGATTTTGGGGGAGGAAATCAAAAGGAGGTGTGTGAGTGAGTGGGTCAATGGATGAACAGATGGGTGGAAATGGTGGGGTTTTGTTGAAGAACGGGGGGAGTGATGTGTGGTTTTGTGCAAGAATACAAAATTAATGGATAAATAAACAAGGTTTGGTTGGAAATTGGGAAGAGGCGAGTGTATAACCATCAAAGGTGAAGAGAGAAGAAGAGGGGGAGTAGGTGGGGGATAGTGAGGGGAAAAACCAGTATTAGAGCTACACACATTGGCACAGTGAGCGCAGGAACACACACTCCTTCACACACAAGATATAGACTGGTAAACATACACACAGAAGCATTATTAGACATGAATTGGGAGGGGATAGGTAGAGGAGAGGGAGGGGTAAGAGGATCAATTGTCAATTACTGTCACTATTGTTTTGACAGAGACCCCACCCACTGTTCTGCCATCCCCACTCTCATGAGTGGTTAGTGAATAACACCGGGACAATAAAATAAATAAATCAAACTAAACACAGACACAACCCATACAGAGTACCAAATTTACTAAATTGCTAAATATTTTGTCTTCTAATCTAAAAGCGGGTTAAATTTCCTCAGTTATATTAGTAAAATTACTCATATGCATGTCAAGATAAGGAAGAAACAATGAATTTCAATCCATGGACAACAGCCTTGTTAACATATGTAGTTTTAGTTATAAACATTAAGGAATTATACAATTGTGTCTGAGCCATCCATTTTATACTGCCTGTTTTTCAACACTATAAATAGTTTGGCTGTACAAACATTTGCAAACTTAAAAAAAACAAAAACGAAACTAGACTGTTTTCATCCAAGATTTTAATCATGGTTTAAATCTATAGTTTTAAACCATATAGCAAAGTCTGGTGATCATTTAAAAGTATTGGGACACAATATACTTGTAATTCCGGTGAGCGATAACTACTTAATTTCCCCAAACATCTAAAGGGTTTGGGCATGTGACTCTTTTGCCAAAGTAAATTAGCTGAACTTTCCGATACACCCGAGTAAAACATGACAGAACTGGCTCATAAGATTTAGAAAACAACCCCATATCATTTTGAGGCCCAAATAGCCGTATCAAAATTCACCAGCAATGCAGGATGTGACTGCGAGAAAAACTAAAGGGACTGTAGAACTTTATATGTGCATCATTAACTCCAATGTGTACGATAACTCTTAAAACTACAACTGGGAAAAATTAAACGCACACAATCGTGGTTTATAACTTAATTTCATCTTCTTTACGATCACTGACCCCTGTAATGTTGTTAGGTCTGGGTAAGCTAACATTAGCTTAAATGATACGCTTGTCGACACCACTACCAATTTCAGCACATTACCTAAAATTGATCGTCTAAAAGTATAAGGGACATTAAGCACGTAATGTATATTTCTGGTCACCAAAAAAAGTGTATTCTGATATATCCAATTTTCTTTTTTGGGATGGAAAAGTCTGTCAAGTGTAGGAGCGTATTTAGCATGCTAGCTGTAAAGGTAGCTGCTAATGTTCGCTAATCGTGCCATCGCTGTGTGAATGAAAACGCAATACTTCCCTCTACGCACTTCAGAAATATAAACAGACAAGCGGTACATTGTTATGTTTATACGTACATTCAGTTGTTCTGGGACATAAAAGCTACTGCGCCTTACGTCTACTATATCATGTGAACACCATGAACTACAATATATATCATATTGCTACCCGTAAATGTTAGTGGTTCATCGACTTCAAGCCTGTGTTAGCAAGATGGCTAGCTGAGATCAGACAGGGCCCAGTTAAAGTGGCGCAGCGTCACCGCAGTAAACGCTACCCCAAGAATCCTCGGCTGTCTTTAGCTTAAGGCCGTACATAAACCCTTTCAATTATCCACAAATTTAACAAATCTGCCCACGACAACAAATTTGACTTTAATGTGATAATGTGAACCTATTTTGATGAATTCGACCGGTGTGTTAAGCATTCTTAGCAAGATGTACCAACATTTTCAGGCCCTCCCTCTGATTTCTGGTCAACCCCCCCTCCTCCCTCTCTTTTCTCCTCCACCACCTCTCCCGACAAGCTGCCTCAGCTCACTCTAGTCGTCGAATAGAGACTCAGCGCCTTCCTCAGTAAAAGGCTGTTACTCCTTCTGGTGATCCGTACACCATGGCCAAACGGGTCTTACCATCAGTTCCACCGTTTTGTCCTCCATCTCCGGCTCCATGTTGACGATCCCCCCCGAAACTAGCTGTGAAAATGGAAACCCAGCCCTGCGTCGGCGGCCCGCGAATTCAGAGACGTCATTCACTTCGCACAACCACACAGCTTTGGTAGGGCAGTCTCAAAAGGGTGGGTGGGGGGTGGGAACGCCCATACAGATTTCCAGGCCGTTTATTGGATAGATTTTGTCTGAGAAGGTGTGGCTTTCCTGCTTTGCTTTTTATTGATTGGCCCACCGTGCTACCAAGGCTCTTCCCGGTGACTCCCCCAAACAAAAAGGCAAATGGATGAAGATGCTGTTGCTATCCTGAAGAGGAATAAACAGAGGCTAAATCAATCATCCGCATAGCGTTGATATGAAATGCTGCAGGATGCTGGTCATTTAAATATGTTTGGGGTTAACATTATTGATTGAAAAATAACTGTAAAAGATGTGACAAGTATTTAAAGTGCAGTGTTATGGTTTCAAGCTTAGTTAAAATAGTCAAGTTACTTTTTGACAGGATATCCATCAGTTGGGAACAATTAGGTTTTCAATATGTCAGCACAGAAATTATCCAAAACGGACATAACTAAAGTGCAAAATACAGGAGTAGGACAAGTGATATAACTTGATCAAGTAAACATAGGATTCCATTGGCCGCAATGGCCATTTTAAGGTTTCAAGATTAAAAAAAATAAATAAATAATGAACAGGCATGCAGACACATCCAAGTTCTTGGGAATACCTCTAATGAACCTCATTTTTTCCCTTAAGTTCACAATTGGCAATGCTCTATTCTAAACTCCACATTCACTGCAAAAAGTTAGCATGACATTCAGCATGTTTACGATACATTCCTTTCTCTGACTCATACATTATGACTCATATGTGTAATGGTAGGAGTAGGAAATTCATAAGCAGTCAGTATCCACCAATTTTTAGCAAGATATTTGTAATTAATCTTTTTTGGGTCAAGTACAATTCCACTCAAATGAGGATTTTGATTGACTGAAAAAGGCCACTCCGTGGTCAAAAGTGACTCAAAACAATACAGAGAACTACAAACTCAATACTAACATTGAGCTTGAAAATTGAACTATTAAAGATTAACAGGATTTGAAACGATTAATCATTTGGAGATTACCTTGATTCCCACAGTACTTAGGGGAGGGGAGAGAAATAAGAACACCCTAATTTATTTCTGCAAAAAAGATTAGCAGATGCCATAATCCTTTCATTAGACAACTAGCAAAAGTTTAATATGCAAGACTGCAAAGGGACAGAGGTGGGGTGGGGGATTATACCTTGACAGATCATTGCTTAAAGTGAGGGGGATAACAAAAATGTCTGGTTATGGCATATTTCAATTTAAGAATTAATTCAGTTCCCTATGGTGTGGTTGATCAAACTGTCCAACCCCTTGATTTTATTTTTGAATGTTTTACTCATTTGGGATTAGATAAACTAACTCGTAGACTTCAGAACGCCAGAGAAAAGGTCAACTTGCACATAAACAGGTCCGACAGCACAGGATTGAGACCACAGCAGATGAGGAGGTAGCAATGGTTTTCAGCAGTTCAAATTTAATACTTTGTCCCCCTTTCTCTACAGAAACCCAGGTAAAAAAAATCCCCCACTCTCATAAAATACAACAGCAGCAGTTACCAGTAAAAAAATGAAATGCAAAAAAAAAGAGAGAAAGCATAAAGGGGAGAAAGAGAGAGAGAGTGTAGGGACATGATGAGGCAAGAAAGGAAAATTAATCTTTTTTTTTTAATATATGGAGCAAGTCCAAAGTTCATCTTCAGACCAGGTCAGGGGCAACGAGAAATCTGGGAACTTGCTGTTGTGTTCATTCAAAATGAAGGGGAGGAGGAAAAAAAATGAACCAAAATGAGTCGAGTCCAATCCAGCTAGGGGAAGGAACCAGCACTCTAAGGCAGGGATTTATTCAGGAAGGGCTTTCTCCCTCTCTGGATGAAAGAAAATCTCACTCCTCTTCAGCATGTGTGATGCATTTAGTTGTGTGTACAGATGTATTTGCAAGTTTGTGTATGCAACAGGTAAATTGGAAGGTGTGTCTGTCATTTATAGATGATCAACACAGTTGCCCCTCTCACTTGCTGCAAGAGAGGTGGCATTTTTCTTTCCTCATTTCTTCATTCCTTTCTTTTTCTTTTTTCTCCCAATATCAGTCCAAGACTACCTAGTAGTCATCCAAATCAAAGAACTCGTCGTCCTCTCCTTGGTACTCCATGCCCTGGAAATCCACCCTGTACCGCAAGATACCTGTTGAACACAAAAATGATTTAAGTAACATGACTTTTAGGCAACCTAGGTCATACTTTGCAAGACAGAGGCAGCACAAAAGGAAGAATATGTATTAGTAAAAACAATTCCTAAAGCAGTTTGTACACATGAACTCACAACTATTTTAAAAGAAAATCTGCTAAGACTTGGGTCTGGACTTTGAAAAATCCCTACATGTGTGCACTTTGCATCAGCTAAATCACATTTTTCTAATAGTAAAATTAACATTTTTAAACCAGAGTGCGCACTCTCAAAGCCTGAAATAACATCTTGGCTCATCATAGAGGGTGTGACATGATACAAAAGGTAAACTGTGGAAATCCAGTTTTGCTTACAGTACAGACAAGGCTTAAATGCATCAAGATGTGGACATAGTTTCCAAATCAATTCACCACCTTTAAAATCACTTTTTGTGTCAATTGGTACCTAAAGTTAATAGAGCATCAAAAGGACGAACTTGGAAAACGGAAAATTAAGCTAACAGACAGTCTTCAGCATTCGCATGACAAGTGAGCATAATCTCTGACCATGTCCATAAAGGTTGTCTGTCATCTTTGCACTCTGGCTTCCATAAAATTGAACCACAATATTTTGGGAAAAAATAATTTAAAAGTGCATTAAATATTTTAGTTAAGGGTGGGTGGAAAAACAGCCACTTTTCATCATTGTTAGGGAATCACGGAACAGTGATAAAGGTTCATATGAACTCAAACAACAAACCAAGGATTTGTACACATTCAGTCTTGGTTCCAGGCTTTTGCATCCTATTGTGAGACAGAATCCCATCTTGAAGACATTTTACTGAAAGTTGCGGTACAACTAGATACAATTCTACAAGACCTGTCATATGCCTGCTATAAAACCAAATCATCTGATGTCACCCTTTATCACATACAATTGAGATGTTGACACGTAACCTTTAATGCTCCAATCCAGTAGTGGATGAGTAATTATATTATTCATTCATCATAGCGGGAGGATATTGGCCGTTTGTGTGTGTATTAATTTTCCTACATGCTACAGTCACCATCTTCCTCTCCTATTAGCTGTTTTTCAATGATTGGAAATATGTTGGTAAATGTAACCTTGCACTTATCTTCTGATATTATAGACTTACAGGGTAGCTGGGTAATCTCTGCAAGATGTCAGGATCAAATGTGGGGATTTATCCTTCTACAACCTTTATTGTATTTTATTGACTTTTACTTTTGTGTAAAGCACCTTGTGATGTTCCCTTGTCTGTGAAAGGTGCTATAGAAATAAACTTTACTTACTTACAACAAATCTCAACATTTTTCAGGTCTGAAACATGCCAAGTCAGAACAGCTTTAAAAGGTCTATCATTTGTAAGAGTAAATTCTCATTCTTTCTTTAAATTATGTAAAATATAACAAACCTTTAAAAAAGTAAGTGCCTGGTAATCCTCAAGATTTTTCTATATACTTTTTGTGTATTGTCATGAAAGGGTTTTTAAAAAATTATATAAATCAACGCAGGAGCGGTTGGGTCCAACTTTTCAATCCTTACAACTAAACACATATACTTGTTGAAAAACAGAAGCCTTAGCATGCATCTTCAGCTAAAACTAAATAACTTCTTCCAAACTGTTGATGCTTGGACCAACATATTCATCATACCTCCAGAAATCATTTTGAACAAATGTCACCCCAGTGTCATAATCTTGTTGGAAACAACAATGTGCTCACCCCCAATGCCTCCAAAGCCTTTGACAAACTGGGACCCCTCCTGGCTCTTGTCTGTTACTATTTCCAGCGTGGCTCCAAATTTCTTGTAGTTGTTTGCAAACCACTCCAGCAGTGGCATGCTCTCAATCAGTTCGTGCTCCTGCCCCGTCTAGAAACACAATCAGAGTTAGAAAAACATGGTAAAAACTCACAGGTGTAGGCATTTCTTTACAGTACTCGCCTCCTTGTCTGTGAAATGAGACTTGTCTTTCTCCTGCTCTGGCGTCAAGTACAGAGTCTTCTCATCTGAAAATTAAAAAATACAAAAAAATGTTAAGATTACAAATTAATATGTACAACCTGATATTTTTCCTATTGTACAGATAAATCTGTCTTGTGTACCATTCTCTGCTCCATTGCTCTCTGCACCATGCACACGAAGAACATAACGCATGGTGTCTAAGTTCTCATAGACTATGAGGATCTCCACCGCTCCCATTTCCAAGGCTTTGAGTGTGTCCTCTACTCCAAAGCAGTACTTTCCTGTATCCTGACTGATCTCATCAAAGTACCGCCCTTTAGAAGAGACAACAATTAGAAAAAAGTGCTGGAAAAAAAAAAGCTAAACAACAAATGGCTTGTTTCATAATCATTGTCAACTTATAAAAGGGGAATCTGGAAGAGGCCTCACCTATGAGTTTCTTCTCTTGGATGAACTTGACATTTGAGAGAACCTCTGCTGAGAGCTCGATTGCTTGATTGAACCCATTTTCTCCTCCATAAGAGATGTCCACCAGTTTCAGAACCTTGGCCTGTAACCTCTGTTAAACACAAATGCATGAACACATGAACAACTTCATAACACCATATGAGCAAGATAATATATATGTACTGTTAATAAGAAAGCAATTATTTTAAGACGGCAAATGTAGTTTTTGTTAAATGCTAGTGTCTAATATTGGGGTCTAATATCATGCAATTCAACCAACAAAAGAAAAACATTTCGCAAAGACTATATTTCATTTTACTATTATAGTGCACATGTACACAGCACATGGTTAGGTAAACTGTCAAGAGTGAGAAAAACATTTAATGCAATGCCAATACTACTTATTTAACTTATATCAAAAATATATCAATATGTTTTAGTTTTTAATGAAATATTACCATCATAAAACTACTTCTTTGTACATCGCGGTAGTAAAGTTACAAAAAAAGATCTGATAGGTAGATTGAACAACTTTAATTAATCTTCTATGTTTGCAAAAACTTTTAAAATCATTGGTACTAAAACTGAATCTGTTTTGTTCCTGGTATCTTAGTCCTCACTGTAACATGTGTAGCAAGGACAGAAAATACAGTAATCTAGCTTCTGAATTAACTGACAAGAACTTCACATTCATTACTTACGGAAAAATGTGTATAATTTAGTATGTAGTACATTATGAGAACAGATGCAAACTTACTGGGTCAAACATGTCTGACTGGCTTAGTTCAGTCTTGAAGTCAGCAGAGCCAGCCAAGACCATTCCTGCAACATTAACTTTGTCATTGGACACAAAGAGCTGGACAGCAGTCTCCGCTACTTTTCTCACATAATTATGTCTTTTCTCCATTCTTAAACGAGCAAAACGCAGAGCAGATTGTCCTCCTCTGCCTGGAAGACAAAATGGATAACAGACAAGGTTTTTAACTTTTTGTGTTATGGCAACCAAAAAGCTTACATATACAACTACTAAAACAATTTCACTGTCGATCAATTCTCCCTGCATGTAGATGAAAATATGCAATCATCGTGGGTCAGTACCGTGCTTCTTGGGTAGGTCCACAGTGAACTTGTGCAGCACCTCCCTGGTGTTGCCCTGCAGTGTGCCAAACAGTGCCCCACTACCGTCGATCACAATAAAGCCGAACTTACTGTCGTCAGAAAGCAAGGCTGTTAATGCCTGTGTTAGTGGGTAGTGGGGAAAGAATGGAAAATGAGAATGTGAAAGATAGCAAGTACAATAGACACCAGAAGCCACAAGCCAAGAATCCTTGCTAAAAGGAAAAATGTATGCACAAGACAGCAAGCAAAACCCCTCACCTCAGTGTGGAACTTGTTGTCACAGAGGTACAGAGAGGTGTTGATTGGCTTAAAAGGCTCAAAGTCGATATTGACTTTCTTCTCCTTGCCTTCCTCTGTCACAATGGTGCCACAATACACAACTAAACCATTTGGTGGCACTGATTAATGAGAGAAGCATATGATAGATTAAACAAACATCAAGCTTTAATGCTAGTACATACGCAATGTGTAGGTACTAGAAAAAAGCCAAAGATGGTTTGTTTGCTGCACTGAATTTTCTGAGATGTCACCATGGCAAAATGTCTAAAGTTACTTGTCTAAAAACTAATTCTTTTAAGAGAATTAAGTTTAACAATCAAAGCAAAAAGCAGGCTTTTAATGACAATACTCACCCTTGTTGTAGAGTTTTAGTCTTTGCTGTACGGAGGTGATGGCCCCAAGAACAGAGAGCCTGTTAACTCGACTCTTAATGTTGGAAGCAGTGCCAAACTCATCAGCCAACATTTTGGCCACTCTGGATATCTGGTCCTTTGGAGGGATGATCAGCGAGATCATACTGGTGCCATTACTGAGTAGTGAAAGTGAGGATTTAAAGTGAGCTCTTTCAAAAACATACATCCAGCAGAGACATAATGAGACTGATTGTATAACAAAAAAATTATACTTTGCCAATTTATGAGGCTAAATATAATAATGATGCTCATATCAATGTTTTGACACAAATGTAATACATTTACCACAGAAACTGCAAACAGCTTTAATTACTAAAACTTCAACCTTATTAACATCTCATCTCCAAGATGGACCCATATCTTGTTCTGTGATTATGTAAACACAAAATAAGCAGCGAAAACAGTATCACCTCTACTAGGTTTAAAATATGGAGGAGCAACCAGAGTGGTCTTTTAGTTACAAACTATATAATCTCTGTCCTTGAAACCAAGGACTGAGTTTCAGCACCAAACCTCTCTCTTCATACACCACCTACTAAACAGACAAGAGCACGCCAGTAGAGCCTGACACTGCACACAAAAACATACAGGCAGGTAGCAATGGCTCAATGAATGTAGGGCAAATAGTCAACTGTGTGACATGGCAGGCGTGGGAGCACAGGGCGCAGATTCTGTGCAACACAAGACCAACTTGTCGCAGAGCAGGCACAACCCTAATGTAACTAACACACATATTTCAAATATCGAATTTGATAAATCAGTGGGCCCAAAATGACCCTGTCAAGCATTATCTGATATGAACTCGTTTTCAGTTATTCATTTGGATCGGGTCAACCTTAAACGTAAGACTTTGGTGATCGGTTGCCATGAGGTGACCAACACAGTGAACCCTTGAGGGAATTCAGCTCTATCATTTCATCTACACGTACAACACCGTAAGAAACGTCATTTTAACTTATGAAGTGTGTCTTAAGAAGCACATGAAAGTTCAGGTGCAAGCTAGCCGGCCTCTCTCTCCCGTCATCGTGCGTTTTGTTAAAGACACCCATGGCGGCCTCAGAGATGACGTCTGTTAGCGGGATCTATTAGCACCAAAGCTAGCATCACCGCTCCTAACTTTATACCTCACGTGCAACACAGACAATATGTTCAGCAATGTCATTTCAAGCACATAAGGGTAAACAAAGCATAACAGCTTTTTGTCTTAACACAGTGTTTCTGACCATGTGGTATATTGAACACGACGGCAGTTAGCACTTAGCAGTTAGCTAACAAAATAGCGGTTAAAGCAAAGATAGCTATGCTAACCACTCCCAAAATCGGCCCCACTTTCACGTTCTCCAGCTGTTATGGTTGTCTGCATTTACACCTTCCATTTACAAGCGCAGGTATTACAACCATTACAACCACAAACAGTCAAAATTATACACGTACCCACGGGCAGCTTCCAAACTTTTGATCAGCTTCTTGATTTTCCATATCTCCACGTTCCTGTCCGCCGCGCTGGGGTCGTCCGCCATCTTTCTGCTGTAATCGCTTCAGCACCTGAAAGACGTGAAATAAAAGGCGCAAAGCATACAGTGGGCTATTATGGAAACATACGAACTACTACACAAACTCTTAATAAGATGCCATATCTTCTCTAAATAGCTGGACTAAGTACCTCTCCAAACTACTGGCGGGGTGTCCGTGTCGGCACCTGACCAGTACTTGCAGCGGAACTGACCGCAACGGAAGGGCTCGTGCCGGGCTGCTTCTGTTAGTACAGAACGCGGAGAATAACAGGCCTTCAGTCTACCAGGCCCTAGCGTCCACCCTGTTCTTATCTAATACGACCTACTTTCTTGGCGTTCTACTGGAAACCATATAGAAAGCAAAAGCCAGGTTTTTAAACATTTGGTATATCGGTGCAAAAGCGGCCTTTACATTACCTGCCTCGGACAACGCCGCTCCTCTCCGCTCTCTATCTGCTACGTTATGTCTAGTCGGTGGTCCGAGGAGTGACGTTGCTCTCCCGACCGGTTCCTCTCTCCTCGCACGCTGCGCGTGTTGCTATCGACAGGCGATCACATGTGGGAGGTGGTCAGAATTGTAGCGTTCACTTCCTGGAAACCGCATAGAAACCAATGGCATCTCTCACTTGATATGTCACTCAAAATAAATCTAAAAATCGATTGGATAAAAGCCAAGAACGTCACCAACGCTGCCGTCGACTGGTGGTTTATGGAACTTGAAGTTTATGTAGTGAATCTATCGCGCTTCCGCGAATGTGGTTGCCTACAAAAAAAGAAACATTTTTTTCCCTACATTTATAGCTGAATTAGTACTTTACAGTGTAGTTTTTTGTCATACCTATCTTGCCAGTACCAATTGAATTTATTTCATTTTCTAAAGAAATGGAGTACAAATGGCAGAATCACACATTAGGCTACATACCTACATTTCAGGCCGGGTGGATCTCTATTTTTTAAACTAAAGATGCAGCTTTAAGAGACACAATATTTTTAAGTAATTTTCATTCACACAGTTCTCGCATGAGATTGATTTAGCAGTCCAACTTTCACCTTCTAAACCAGAAAAGGAAGTGGACAAAAGCTCTCTGGAGTAAGAAAATTGTGTCAAGACAAATCCTTAAAGAAAAACCTCAAATACAGGCCTACTTTACTTCAAAATATAAACCACATGTCACTGGGGACATGTCAACTGATTACGATTTAAATATACATGCTGTTATGATGCAACACCCAGGGGCCCGAGGTGTCTCAGGATCAGTTTCTCTGTCAGTACATGAGCGGTCAGCATTACAGGCCCGTTGTCCTTTAATTCTACTACTGGATGGCCTTTATTAAGCAGTAGGGCCAGGCATCATGTTTTCCATAGCATTGGAACTCTGAATGTTCAGGCTTAGGTGCTTAAGGTCGTGAAGTGCCGAAAGACCCATATATGTTAAAGAATTCAATATCCCATTGAAAAAGTCAGTTAAGTGATTCAGATTGGTTGTGATACTGAGGTTAATGATAAAGACAAAAATTACTTTGTGTGATAATGGAGGAGCTATTTGTAAGCTATCAAAGACACCCACATTTGTAAAAGATTTTATAATGAATACAGTATGGCGAAGTTAGTTGTGTCATAACAACTACTGAGCCATTCGCAGTCATATTAAATAGAATTTGAAAAATGTTGTCGTTCTCTATGTTCTTTGTCATTTATTTTATAGTAAACCATGAGACCGAAAAAAGATGTAATTCATAAACTATACATATTTGGCTTAACTTGGTGATTGAAATGAAAAACTGAATGCACTAGGGGATTTTCTGAGTTATAGAAATGATATATTTCAGCAATCCTATGCCAAAATTAAGCACAGTGGAACTCACTTAAAAAAAAAAACATTTTCCTTAAGTTTGTCTTACTGTTGTTATAAGTTGACAAGTCAAATGGAAACAAATTAATTATATATTTTTACAAAAAAGAAACTAGGACCATGATGGGATGCAGTTCTGCAGGTTTTAGATATTTTTCTGAACCAACACACCTCACTCAGATCAAATAGATCCAAAAGCTTACAAAGTTCCACACAGAGACTCGTCATGTGGTCCAAGGTTCCCCACCACTGCTTTACGAGGATCGAATAGCAATGCCTGAACACATTTAGACCACTAGATGCCAGTATTGGTTAATAGAAAAACGGTTTCACAATATATTATCTATTGTTGTTTGCAGGAACATCATATTCCCAGAATTAAGCCTCAGTCTTTTTGACATACACACAGGAATATTCAGAAACAAGTCTTCCCTTGTTTGTTTATCTGATTTTGGCATGTTGTTTGTTAAACAGTATTAAGTTGCCATACGGCGGATATTTATCAGTGTCTTTGGTGAATTGTGACTGCTTCTATTAGAACAAACATCTGTGTGAACATAAAGCCACTTGTTCAGTGATCATCCAGGCAATATCATTAATCTCAAGTGATCTGGTGATGCTGGAGGAGGAGGATTGGTGTTTCTGACATTGTTTTGGCACTCTCAGGATAGATAGGCTACATCATGGAGAAAATGTGATGAAGCAGTTTGTACAACTGATCGCCTCTGAAATTTTCGTACACTTTTATCAGTGCCAATTCATCACCATCTGTCGACCATCAGAGCTGTAATGATCTGTCGCCTGGCAATGGATGGTCCTCGCTGCACTATGAATGGGAGCTGCTCTGGCCAGGGTGGTTATTCCTCATTTCACCCAGTTTTCACACATGAGCATAGGCAGAAAAGGTTGACAAGTCGTTAAGTTACTCTATTCTTATCCAACTCAAACCAATTTCAAACTTTTCTAATAGCAACAGCAGTACTGAACGTGTCCAAAAACACCAGAGTTTTTAATACTGGCCTGTGGTCTGTTGTGATAGATTTGCCACATTTGTTTCATTTTTAGTGATGCAGAGTGCCTCGGATATGAAAACAGGCATATTTCAAACTCACACTGTGTGCAGACTATTTGGTTGAATTTAGTTGAGTCAATTCTATTCTGATAGGTTAAAACAAAGTAATTTTATTGAATTACTGTAATTGAACGCTCCAATCAATTACCTTTAAATTGATAAGTAACTCACACTTTTTGATGGGATCTGTTGCGAGCTACCCAGTAGGTTGGTGCAAAACATATTAGCCTAATTTAGAGCCTGTATGACTTATGAAGATGAATAATTTGTGTTTAACAATGCTGATTTTAATTTGATTTATCTATGTGACTTTAAAATACTAAATTCAAAATAAATTGTGGAAATTTAGCAGACTGGATAATTGGCCATTTATTGTATTATACACAAATTAATAAACTGTGATTTAATTATAGAAGTTTGTTTCTTCTTGTACAGCTACTAGAAAATCCTTCGGCACTTTGTATCATACCAACAGAGATCTTCTATACCCTTAGTGTGTAATGATGTCATAGTGCGACTTAATAGTCCATTCTGTTATAGTGACATCAGTGTGTGCCATGGCAGCTAAACATACATGGGAGAGTTGGTGCATGTGCAAAACGATCCAAGGCAGATGCAACCAGGTTCACCAGGGCCCTATTTCTATTCTGCGGCCATCTGCTTAAGTTGAGCTGAAGAGATGAGTAAAGGTGGGAGGAGGGATTCTCAGGGGTATTCAAGGACACAGTCTTGCATGTCATCATTAAATGATGCAAGTGGTATGCACGGACAGTGGAGGTGAGGACAGGTCAGAGCAAGACAGTGCAGAAAAATGTTAAACTCCAGCTTTGACATCTGTTTGTATACCTCTTGTAACCATGGCACTGACATGCTTCTCCTGTGAATACATTTTCTGCGTAATGTGTGTAGCGCAGCAAAAACATAGACATCTTTCAAATCAGTGTACAGAATTAAGCAGCACGAACCTATGACTCAATGTCTGTCTCTCAGTCTCTTTCTCTATCCTCCTAAATAAAAGAAGGGATCATAATCATCATCTCTTCAATAGTTTGCTTATGACTGAAGCCAATCTTCTTAAGATACATGGTTGTCAGAATGTATACTACTGTCTGCCAGCCTTCTGCCTTGCCTGTGTGAGTTTTTGCTTCTGAGACAAGTGCAAATATATTAGAAGGGTGCCTTAAAGCAAGTATTTTTTTTTTTAATTTAGCAATTCTCAGAGTTGACATTCTTGTCACATCCCTGGCTCTCTTACTGCTTCCCACAGAGAGAGAAGGAGATTTACGGATATGAGTCCTAATATTAAGTGGATTAATCAGAAATGGAGAGTTGAGGTTGTCATAAATATAAATGAGTTCTTTTGAGGCATAGGGCGAGGCATGCTTCATGTCCACACAGTGTAGGCTATTAGAAGTTTATTGGAGCAGTGGATTAAGACCAATAACCTCAATTTAGAGGCCAACACACGCAGTCAATCTTAGTGATGCATTGGAAAGAGGTTAAACCCAAAGGTAATATGGACCAGCTGGCCTGCATACACCACTGGCTGATCCAGGGTATAATCCAATTGTCTTTCACGCCTCAGGGAGTGAGCAGTTTAATGTGTTTTCTACCTTAAGTTTGAATTCAAAACTTCTTATTTCCTCTTTTCTGTTACTGTAAGGTAGACTAATGCATATTTAAGGAGAGCAGAACTACTTAAGCTAAAGATGCTCAGGCAAAGCTGCTTTGGTTAGCCTAAAGGGACAGGGCTGTGTTGTGTGCAACACAGCAAGCTGATAAAGTCTGGATGCCACCAGTCACTCTCAAAGGAGAGATTACCAGGGGGGTATTTCAAGAAGCGGGTTTTGTGGAAACTCTGAGTATGTTAACCCTGAGTTTGGGGAAACTCGGAAT
>JBBBVT010000007.1:20042068-20053587 GCA_037177035.1 Craterocephalus eyresii
GTAACCGTTGTTTCTACCACAAAGTCGAGAGTAAATGCGCACTCAAAATTCAGCGGCGGCTGGCTTGACAGCGGATACGCGAGAGGTGGCTGGCTTGACTGCAGTCACCGACCGCTCCGTTCTCATACATTGCGAGCGCGTTCAACAGTTGCCGTGGCAACGACGTATCGCTCTTATCTTTGCTTCCAAATATCATTCTAATGTGGGTATATCCTTTAAACGTAATAATAAATGGTTGCTAGTACCTTTTCCTCTTATACACTTTTCCTTAACAAATCGACTGAAGCTTTATTAAAGCATTGATCAACCACACCGGCCTCATTGAAATCCCCGCGGGAGCAGCTCGAAACACACGATGACGAAACGAGGCCTCGGTTGGAGTGGTCACGTGACTTTTACCATGCTGACACAACGTATCGGAACCATGTGATCGGAACAATGCTCGCAACACTTCCGTGTCATTTGCTCGAGACATACTCGAGCGCAACATCACTAGCTGTATGACGATGATAATGCTGCATAGAGCCGTTTTAACTTCCTGTCCTTGTAGGTGGGAGAGGAAATGCAAAGAGGTAAATGGCAGGTAGGCTACATGCCACTCAGCTACTCTTGGTTCACCAGGAGGTCCAATCTAATATCAAAATTGTCGAATGTGCAGCCCACTGAGTCCATACAGATAGTTGAAATGCTGGCATCAAAGTTAAAAAACCAGTAGCATACTGTACACAATTATTTTCACAAGTATTGATATGTAAAATTAACCCAAATGCCCTGCAAGGGATATTTGGGTAGTTGTGACGCGCATCCAATAAGATCATTCTGGTTGTGATCAGCCATGAAATTTGTAAAGGAAGTGTGTTCAGTGTATTTTGAGATTTTTGAGCTTCATTCAATTCCACTGTATTTTGACAGTATGACATGTTTTGAGTTTTTTTGAATTTTAAAAATCCTTTTTTTTTTTTAATTCCGGTTTTATGAGTTTACAAAAAACAGGACAAAAGGATTACATACTGTGCTCCACAAGAAGCAAGAACTTTATTGTAGTCCTCCTGGAGCATGTAGGAGCCTTTACAGAAATTATAATAACTAAAACAGAAAGCGTTGTCTTTCATTTTAATGACATGAAAACTATATTTCCAGGTTCCAAAATTTTCCGGCTTGTATCCATTTTGTGACTCACAAACCTAAAAGCATGTAGGAGTTACATTGTAAGGCAGGCAGTCTAAAGGTGATGATTAAAGAGAAGAAAGATTGTACTGTGCAGTCTTGCTGTGCACTGCCTCCATGGAGTCCACACAATTATCCTATTATTAACCTTTAAAAGTGCCAGTTGGGTTTTAAATGGTAATTACACACCTAAAGGCATGCAATGTAAGTATTAAGCTGTTATGTTACAAAATGAAACAGAACATAGCAGGGGTCATAGGTTTGCCTGTATTTAGTTTTGTTCACTGAAGGACCAAAGATTCAAAGATGGGTAGATCCAATCCAAAAGCTAAAATAGGAACATAAATAAAGGCACTGGAGATGGACTAGAAAGAAGATTTCTTTCTGTGCTTTTTTGCATTTAGATTTTTTCAACCAGGGGTTTAAAATTCCTTCCCCAAAAGTTGCCCATGCTGTCTGGTGCAACTCTGTACAAATGATCGATTTTGTTGCAAAATATTGTTATAGCCATGCTATAGAAAAATCAGTAGCAAGATTTAGAAAGAAAAAATCAGAGCAAGACAACTGCAAATGATTCAGTATTTAATCACTGCTCATCTGAAGTCATCTATCTAGCAATAAAAACAGGATTCAAGCAGAAACAGCTTCTAAACCCATTTCCCCTGACCTATATACTGAAGTATGTGTCTTTTTTGGTTTCAGATATTGTCTTTCACTTAGTCCATTGGGTTAGTTATTGCAGTTTGTTCACACTGATGCTCCAATTCCCCTACTGCGCTCCTCTCTCCAGTCTCTTTAGGTTCTGTAGTGTGGTCCACAGTGAGTCTCTAAAGAATGCTGTTTTCTGTTTCACTTGGTGAGACCCTAATTGTTTTGGACAGGCACAGCGCTGCTGTCTGTGATGGAAGTCCTTTTGCTGGGAAGTGAATCAGAAAGCTGGAACAATAAGGGACAAGACCTACAGAGACAAAATGCCCTGTTAACAGTTTCTTTTAGCAGCATGGAAGATTCAGGTCAGCTCAAACATGCCATTGAGACACACAACACAAATCAAACTTGTTCCACAGAGATTACATGGAGAACAATTGTACTTTGAGATCACATAAGAGTTGAGTGGTTTGAAGAGCTCTTTATATGACAGGGATGGTTAGCCCTGCTGAACCCTGAATGACATATCTTGGTTGAGCCTGTAAAAATAGAATAATGCAGCTTCACAAATACATTATACACATATTAATAAATGGATAGGGTTACACATACACTAAAAAGTGGCTATTCAGGTTAAAGCATTTGAAAATGATGTGATTGAGTCTTATGAAAAATATCCAGCAAAACCTGATGAAGAACCTGAAAGATTGCCCTGGCTTTTTGCTTATCCATAACATGTTTGCACAGGCTTAGTCAAACAGTCTATGGAAGAGCACTAGGCCAATCTTAAGGACAGTAAGCAGGATAAAAGGTATATGTTTGTCAAGTGACACATGAATTGGATTGAAAATCTGTGACAATAAGAGTATAGAATGGATGGAGTGATGATTTCTCCTCAGACCCCAGACCTTAATATTATTGAAGCCGTGTGGGACCTTAACAGAGAATGGACGAAAAAGCAGCGAATATCTAAAGAAGAGCTTTGAATGGTTTTTCAAGAAGTCTAGAGAACTGTTGGCTAAAAGAAATGATAATAAAGCTTGTTTGAAAGGGTTCAGAGAAGAATAAATGTGGTCATAGTAATTGTCATTGGACAGTGCGCCCTGCCTCATTGGTGTCCTCTGCCTGCCTTTTTTCATTCATCCATCCCGCAATTTTTGTCTTCCTTGGCGCCTCGCTTGCCCTCTCCATCCTCTCCATCCTCTCCATCCCCAGCTGTGCTGATAGCTCTGCCAAAACACCGCCTAGCTGCTGTGTATCAAACTTTTCAGCTCAGTTTGTCCAGCCACTATTAAGGTATTGAGCCCACTCCTTCCTTGGACTTCCTTGTTTGGACTTTACCTTTGATAAACTGTTGTTGATCATTTACTTTCGGTCAGTCTTTGCCTGTTCCCTCTAAACAGAGTGATGACTAAGATATTGGCTTTCAAAGTTGCTAGAATAACTTTTTTTTGCCTCCCTTTACATTGTATAAGCATTATATATAGACATTAACAACATACAAATTAATAAACGAAATTAAATAAAGACAGAAAAAGCTAATAGAATAAGATAAATTACAAGAACTAAAAGGAATTAATAGCTGCTTTCAGCAAAGGTGGCAAATAGAAAAACTTTAAACTTGATTTAAAACAGAATATTTCAGCAGACCTGAATGTTTCTAGGAGTTTGTTCAACATGTGAGAAGCACAGGACATTTCCTCTTCGTTTTTAGTTTTGACTCTGGGAACAGAAAGCTTGACCCTGATGACCTGGTGGATCTGCTTGGCACATTAAAAACTGAGAGATTCTGAATATATTTTAGTTCTCAACTATTTCTTGTTTTGTAGAGTAGAAGCAGGATTTTGAGGACTGGTGTCATATGATCCACTTTCGTGGTCTTAGTGAGGGAACATACTGCCATCATGTATTTCCTTTAGGTCTTTTGATTATTTACATACTAACAGCAAGAAAAGAGAGAGAAAACAAGCGCTGTGTGAAAGATTGTTCATAAAACAAGATGAGAGATAAATGTAAAGGCCAGTAATTCAATTTGACGGTCTTGTATTTGTTAGTAATCCATCAGCATTTCATGTTGAGGTGTTCCCACCAAATATAAGAATGTAGCAGACAAAAAGATAGAGAAGATGACAGAGCAATACCATTTCAATAGAGTAAGATTGTGTTATGAAAAAGCCATAAAGGAAAAAAAATCATTTACTGGAAATGGCACAGCGATTATATTTTACTGACTTATGAAGTCATGTCAGATATGTTTGGTTACTACAGACCACCTATTGCCATTCAAGCTGAATCCTCTCTGCCACCTCTAAGATTTGCTTCCTTCATTTTGATTATTCATGATGAGAGGAGCAGAACTGCAGGAAATGAAGTTAGGGAAAGAAATTAATCCAATATATGGACTGAGTCGTGAGGATGTCTGCCGACAACTCTGTTGCTCAGGACTTCTTGCACCCAGGAGGAAGCTGTAGTAAACAGTCGGGCAGGAGGGCTGTGTTGGTCTCATCAAACACACACTATTGATCTGAGCCACAAGTCGGATATAAAACACCAGATCATGGCTGGGAATTACCCTCCTGCTTTTCTTCCTCTTTCTTATCTCTCCATCTCAATCACACTTCTCTGTCTTTCATGCAGTATTTGTTCATTCAGATCAATAGGGAGTGACAGCAAACAAAGCAAAAGAAAAAAAAACTACAGCATGCTTCTCATTCACATAGACTGACTCACATTGGTTTTAGTCACTTTGTTATAATGTTGATGTCCCAGACAAGTTTGAAGCAATTGGGATATCTTGAGCCGCTCCCAACTCCAGTCACATTATTCTTCTCACTCAGACAAGGAAAAAAAGAGAGTTCTCTGACAGAGAACAAGTTTAGGAGAACCTGAGTTTTAACAAATAAAATTGTGAAACTTTCTCAGCTCCTAAACATCGGAAGCATTGCAGTGTCTCAGAGGTGTTTCAAAAAGAGAAGAAGAGTGGGGGGTCTGCAACTACACAACTGGCCCCCCTCCATACCATTATATACAGTCTTATATCGAGTCCAGGAGCAGAAGAGGACTCCCCACAATCCTCTGTGCTGTTTGCATCGGACCAAGTCCTTCCTGCGCAGCTCTTGTATGTTGCACTGCTGCACTCAGACAGAGGATGCTGTCTATGGTGCTCCTGTAGAAGTTGGTCAGAACCTGAGGAGAGAGTTCAGTCCTCTTGAGCTTCCTCAGGAAGAAAAGCCTTTGTTGGGCCTTCTGCAGGTGCGAGGTATGTGTGGACCCAGTGAGGTCAGATGTAATGTGGATTCCCTAGAACTTGATTTTGTCCTCTTGCTCCACCACTTCCTCATCCATGGGGAAGTGGACAACATTAAGTTCCAGGACATGACATGCTTCTTCTACAGTGGGAGAACCTTTGATGGTGACACCAGTCTACAGGGATACAACTTGCAAATGCAGAAACAACACTATAGAAGATGGGAATAGCTATGACAGTGGCTGTAGCTCAATGGATAGAGCTGTCACCTATAAACAAGCGGTCGGTGGTTAGATTCCAGTCCGCTATGTCGAAGGGTCCCTGGGCAAGACTTGGGTGAACTTATCTGGGGTGTTAGTTAGAGTACTAGCACCAAGTTTGTTCCAATATAGGTGCTGTATGAATGGGTGAATGAGACGTGTGACAAGTGCTCTACAAGTACAGTCCATTTATGAAAATCCTATTTATCAGACAGCACTTTTTTCTTAAAGGAATTACAGTGTCATTCCTTGTCATCAGTGTACTGGCAACATTTAAAGAATTACTAGAAAATGAATCAGTTGTTTTGCGTTACACTCAGTGTCAGTCTTCAGCTCCCCTGTTGTTTTCAAGTTTGTTCACTTCCAGCATTATACACACTAAGAAGGCACACAACTTAATGTTGAAGTCAAATCTCACAATAGTTTACCTTATCGTGGCTGCATACAGTTGTTAGTCTATTCTCAGCACTCAAACTATAGACATTTAATGTTTTCAGTCTAGCCATCCTTTTTCTCTACCCTGTTGACATCCTGATAACTCAAATGTTCAAATCTTTGGTTTATATTCATCTAATATCAAAGCAGCAGTAGTTCTGAGTCCAACTCATCTTTCAAAAATATGCAAAGAACTGTAAGTCTACATATTCCATCATCACTAGGAACATGATAACTTTGGACAGCAACATCTTACACTGGTACATCACATCTGAGTCATCACAGGACAAGGAGAGGAAAAGATGTGCTGAGATGGTATTTATCTTCAGCAAACAGATGCGTCCATTAGGCAGCCATAGACACGCCATTAGTCGCGGAGATGTTCAGTGACATGCTATTACTCAGCGCTGCACAAACCTAATGCACGGCAAAAAGCAAGATGGGCTACATCAGAATGTAATTTAACAGTATAAATCTCATTTCATGTGAGAGAGGATAAGTCATTGTTTGAGCTAGTTAGAAAAAAAATCCAATTACGCAATACTTCTGAGAAGAATAATGAAAACTGAGATTGGTTATGTAAATTCTGTCAATGAGATAACGTTGACAAGTTTTGCCAGTTTCAGACTATGCATATAGATAAACATGCATCTTGATAAAAACATGTATGACAAAGCTCCTTCCAGGCATCCAGCTTCCAAAACTATAAATCAAATGAATTGTTAGTTACCCTTCACATCTTTTATTTCCAAATAATACTTAACGGCATGTGTTAATAGCATGTGCAGACAAGAATAGCACTCTCTTCGAAGATTTTCTTTAATCTGCAAGTACTCAAGGGCAAAATGTGAAGAAGAAAGCAAAGAGGCACATCAAACTCAAGAAAACTGCTTGTCAGGATTGTTCTGACTTTATTAAGGGTATTTTTCAAGAAAGCCAAGATGAAGAGAGAACATGGTCAGTGTTTATCCTGATTTAAAACATTGAAAGCAGCTGTGGATGAGTATAACGAAGGGACAACAGTGAGTAGAAGGAGAAAGTGAAAAGTCAGGACAACATGTGGAACAGGAGAATGAAGATAAGGCTTTTTGTGAGGAGAATGGAATGTTAGATGTGTCCACTGGATTAACACATATGACCTGAGGGAGAAGCCTTGTTTATCAAACACATTTAGTAAATTTGTGTTTCTAGAGTAAGGCGCCTTCAGCAATCAACACTAAAACCCAAGAAGAATCCGCTCACATCACACCTCCCACTCCGTGTAGTTTTGACCACCAGGGGGCAGAAAGAAACCATAAACAATACTGCATTATCCAGCTTTCCTTTCCAACATGCAACACATCACAGCCTTCATCAGTTCTGCATTTAAACAGATGATATATAGTCTTAGTCTTCAATCATTTTGAGGATTAGAGTGTTTCTGTATAACATTCAGTATGGTTGGTTATAATATCACTTGTGGGATGACTGCTTGTAATTTAATTGAATGTTCTTGTTGCTGCGGTTACTAAAATCTCAAAGCACACCACCTTTAGAAGGCGTTCTTAATCCCATCTGGACCTTCAGTTGATAAACTGCCACATACACACATTAAAAACACAATTCCCTCAATGAAAACTAAACATGCACAGTAGCTGCAAGCTTTATCTCAAAGTGGAGCCACACATTTTTAATCTTTAGATCTTGACCAAAAACATAAAGAGGTAGTGAAAAACAATTTAAAATGACCATATGTTTCATATTTTTTGAGGTCTGAAAAAAGTGCAGAAGGATCTCCATCAAGGATCAAGGATTGAATTTGAACAACTTCGTTTACTTCCCCTGACTGATTTTAAAGGTGTCTGAGGTCAAAACATATTCTCATAAATATCATGTCATCTTACGCTACAGAGTAATACTAAAGCTCTGTAATGCAAAATGGAAGCCATGTGTGAACTTGGACCAGAAGAGCTGTCATGTACAGACTCCTCTGGAACGCAGGGTTTCAGAGTGGGACAGTTTTCTAAGGTTAGACAAGTCCAACTTTGACAATCTTGTTGGTACTCACAGACGCTGTTTCATTCAGGCTAAAGTGCATACGGTGTGGACAGCTTGCATGTTTTGAAATGATTACACTAAAAAGTATATGAAGTTTTTTAAAGTCATATCTGCTCCCATCCATATGAAATCTCTTTCAAGGATGGCCTTGCAGATTTCTCTGAAGGGCTGTATGAATCCATTCTCACACTAATACAGACATTTTTATTCTAGCATACATGTATTCCTAATCTTAGACACATATTCTTACTCTTGTATACATATTCTTATTTACACATACATATATACAGATATTTTGCTCAGATTTATTGTATGCAATTGATACAATAATATCTGGATGTAAAAAAAAAGAATAGCCTACAAGTATGTAAGAGAAGTAGTATGTGTGAGGAAAACAAGTGGAAAGGAAATGAGTTGGAAAAAGAAGGCAGTGATTACCCAAGAAACAGGAACAGGACTATGTCTAGGTCAATATGGATGGAAGAAATTAGACACAAGGGGGGTGGGCAAGAGGCCATTGGTATGCAGTGTTGGATTGTAAAGTGTTACTGTTACCCCGCTTCTTTTGTGAGTAGCAAATACTCTGATGTGTTCCTCTTTGAATAAAATAACTAGGGTAAGTTATTGTTACCCTATGGTGTGTTTGTCCGTTACTAGCTAAATGTTTCCATTTCAGCCAGCAGCTGTGTGCTTCCCCCTGTTTATGGCAGCTTTATGGGCTTGTTTTATTAAGTATTGTTGCATATTTTTGCTTCCTCTGTTCCTTCCTGAATTTCAGCCATCCAAAACAAAGCACCAACCCAACACAACAGTCATTTTTTTGTCAGCGCCCCATTTCCTTGTTTACAGCAGCTTCCATCTGAACAAGTGTTGTGCCATCATACCGGCATGCCGCCCATACCCACACACATGCACAACAAGAGTTAGAGGAAGTTCATTTGGCTGGGTTACCATGCAACATGCTGCCCCCTAGCCCATCAACCTTTTTTTACTAGATATATTTAGCCTATCTATTTTCAAATTGTTTGTTGGTTTATAATTAAACTAGTGCTGAAAATATGGTATACAAGAGTAAGAATATATGTGTGTAAGAGTAAAAAGATATGTGTGACGATGGAAATGTATGCATACCATAGGAGTGTGAGAATGAATTATGGCCTACATGGCCCCTCATAGATAACTCTGCTCAGTGACATTGTTTTTATATTTTCAGCCTTCAGTCACTTATTACAGTTCAGACTTTGAACCAGTCATGTGTACGGATTGAACATATAGTCAGAAACTCTATAAGAAGAGCGTGTCCCTGTCTTCATTAAGTCTCTAATGTGTTGTTGAGGCACAGCAGGGGTCTGAAGGAAACATTAACTAGTTCCTGATAGAGAACACTCTGTGCTCATGTGTACATGCCAGGGTTCTCATTAAGTCCCAAATGTGCCTCAGACATGATAAATCTTCATCATAGTGTTGCCGATAATAATAAAGAAGCCCTATTGCCCTTCATTTCAAAGTTTGAAATAACCATTTCAGTTTTCTACATAATGAATTGATGAAATAATGAACGTGTTTAAAAATGGTTAAGTATCAGTGCAACATCTCTCAAAATGGATTTGGATTTTCTGTGGATGAGTTTATCCTGTCTGTGGATAATCAGTTTCTTCACTAACCGTTTCCTGAAAGTCCGGTTTAATAAAACATTTTTTGGCCTTCTTCACACCAAAATGCCTCCTCACAGGGCTATGTCCTCTCACCACTGCTCTTCATCCTTCACAGAGATGACTGCAGAGCCTCCCATAGCCAAACTGCCACCTTGTGAAGCTTGTGGATGACACATTTCTCCTCACAGAACATCTCAACAGCTTGCAAACAGCCTGCTGACTTTGTTGACAGTGCAGTTGCCGATAACGCAAATACTTTAAGGAGACTGCTTCAGATAAGAAGAAACTCTGAAGCTTCAATCCAGCATTCGGATGGGAAGTTGGGTGGTTCTCAAAATCAGTGACTCAAGACAGAGAAAGGCTCGTGTTAGAAGCAAGCCAAAACCCATAATGGAAATAAAATAAATCAATCAATGAATGAACAAACTAGTGGATCAGGACATCAGTAAAAACAATGAAACACATGAAGTGAGCACCTGCTTAATGAAGGGGTGTCTACATCACCCTCACATTTTCACAAACACTTGTACAGTCACAGAGATAAAGTCACAATATCAAAGCAGGAAAGAAGTCAAGAACGCTGACAGGAGAAATGACAGCATGATTTAAACACTATAAAGGGAAGAAAAGGAAATGGGGTGGTAGAGATGAGACAAGGATGACAGGAGAGGTCAGAAGAGCAAAGAAGCAGAGGACAACAGCAAAGGACGGAAAGGAAGTAGCTTTGATGAGTGATCACAAAGAATGAAGAGTTTAATCCATTTTGAACAAGAGTGAGCATCACTGACTTACTAATGACAGAATCAGTAGTAATACACTCTTACTACCATTTCTCATTTTGTATAAAATTTAAGCGAAATACTGTCATTATTTTTTGAGTTATGTTGCTAACACATGAACAATCAGACAGATAGACAGACAAATGCCAATGAAAACATAACCTCCATGCCTTGGAGTAGATTACTGGTAGATTGTGCTGTACAATGCTGCTGCATACTGTTGACTTAGTTACTGCAGTCTAGGGTGCCCTGAAAATGCAAAAGTATTGCAAGGTAACGCAAACGCCTGGTGACCCTGGTGATCTTCGATCTCAACAGGACTAACTTGGGTAAATAAAGGTTAATTAAAAGAAAGGAAATAAACATAAAAGATAAGAATATCCCTCTTTCCCTAGAACGGTCAATTACCCGGCTTGTTGCTGTGACTGTTCCTCATCTTAAAATGCTGAATGGGAAATAACCCCAAAATTACAGAGGCCGCCAGATGCAAACACAAGTCATTTTCAAAAAACCCATAACTGTGGCATATAGCCTACTGTCAGAAAGGCTAACAGGAAAGGCTGCACAGAGGAGCACTTTCCTGCATTTGTAGCACTTTTTTGTGATTGTAGCTCATTTATGTATTTGCAGTGTTTTTTTCTTTTTTGTGTGTTTGCATTACATTTGCAGCACTCCTCAGTACTTGCAACTTTCCCTGTTAGCATCACAGTTCAGATATGCAGCATGTTTTGTAGATAAAGTCAAGGATTTATGGGTGTGTATAAAGACACATACAGCGGTGAGACAGACAAGGAAAAATGCCAAACAGAATGCCAAAGGGATCCATGAAAGACAATAACAATCAATACGAGCACTGAAACCTGATTGTCTTATTTTTCTTTTTAAAAAGTCATCCATGTGGTTATAAATCATCAAACTGTGAAAATAAAATAACATAAAAGCAGCTTTATGTACAAATTACTCCTATAGCCTACTTGGACGGTATGTCTGTAGTCTGGTCTTATGGACACATCAGGACGCAAATCCTCATGGTGTTGTAACTAAAGGCGAAAGTGTTACACCCCTGAATAAATGTTCACTGCATATTTCCTGTACTTAGATTTTGTAAAGCAAATTACTACCTGCTGAAAGATCCTGATGCAATGCACCAATGGAGGAAGTGCATGGACTGAAGGACGAAGTATAAGTAGTAACGAAGTCCTCCTTTAAAACCCTTTAAGCTCTAGGCCAAAATTCCTCAAAAATACATGTTTCACTTTAAATGAGTATATCTCTGCAACCACAAGGTTCA
>JBBBVT010000007.1:20053687-20063901 GCA_037177035.1 Craterocephalus eyresii
TTAATGCATCATTTATGACTGCTGTTCACAAGTAACAGTCAAAAAACCCTTATAAGGGGGCTCTCGCCCGGAAAGGGAGCAGCTCACCAAGCAGAGCATGTTCAGTGTGTTATGACTCAATCTGCTAATCATTCATTTTCAATATATTGACATTTTTTAAGTCAGTGACCAAACTTTCGAGTTGACATGGTCAAATCACAATGTAAAGGAATTCAGATGATACATACTGTATGTAAAGTATAGCGATTTACCCTATAAAAGCATCTCTAACTGAGACCTCATCGTCATCCTCTCATGGAGCTCATCTTTTTATTTTAGTTGCAATAACGCATCCACGAGTATTTTTGGGAAAGTATACTAAAATTATCATTGGACATTGATTATTTCAAAACCCCTGACATTAATGAAACCTCTGTCTAAGACAGAGTTAGAAAAAAATGTTCCTCTCCAGGTTCCGTTCTGGACCAAACCCTTCAGTATTGAGATTATAAAGACTGGCAATGTTAAAGAACCAAACAGGTCTCTCAGGAAGATGGTGGTTTTTAGTTTTTGAATTCATGCAGAGCTAGATGTGATGGCATAATGAGATGTTTTTTTCTTTTCAACAATGTTTATATGTACCCTTAATTTAGTGTCAGACATTCACAAGAGGACATTGTTGTAGGTGAGGCCACTTAGTTTTTGTTTTCTTATTAAAAAATTAAAATAGTGAACATTAAATTCTGCTGAATCCAAGGGGTAATAAGAGAGCAAACTTAAGGCTTACCTTTTTCCCTAATATCAGCTCCTAGAATCAAATAAACCTGTTAAAATTCAAGCAAATGCATTCTTTATCATCTAGAAGTTATATTTTAGACTGTTACTATGGTAATGAGAGTTACATTCACTTTGAGAAATTCAAAAGGTGTCTATTTTGTTCTGCTTGGTACAAACAGACAATGATCGGGATGAGATAAAATCTCTGTGCTTTGAAAACACATGGGTTGAGTGTTCAGCCTCTGAAAGCGCTTAACCCACTGATCTAAAAAGAAAAAAATAAAATGGTATGAAGTCGCACAGAGCCTCTTGGTGGAAAGAACAAATTTGATATCCAACAAATAAAGTACTGAACATATGAAAAAGCGTGCAGATGCAATAAGTAAATTCAAATGTTTGACAAGATGTCAAAATTTTAGCTTGACTGAAGCTTAATTTGAGTTTTCCATACAACTGCTGTTTTGAATGTGTTTTTGAAATGGACACATTTACTAAAAGCTTTACGGCTTCATTATAAAACAGCAGGGTCAATATTTGACAAAAAAAGCTGTTACGTTCCACATCTGAACCTGTTTTTTTAGGGTGTTGAGAGTTAAATGAGTGGATGAAGAGAAAGCTTTTTACTGGTTGAAATAATTACATGATGAACAAAACAGTGCTTCCACCTACTCTCTTATATTTGCCATATCTTAACTCACTATCTTTCGAAATACATATTAAAAGAAGTGGTTTTAAAAATAACGGAACGGATAGAACAGAAGCGCATCTAATGGACATAATATTATTGATTTAAAGCTGCTCATAAATTGCTGTTCCAGAAATGTGTTCTCTTATCAGTAAATTCTTTTATTGTTTCAGTCAACTGGTCTAAATCAAAAGGCAACGTTTTAATCAATTATAATCAATAATAATGCTCTCCGATGGGGATCAGGCTGTTTAAATGGACTCCTCAAGCATAAAATTACATACATCCAGCTTTCGGTCAAAGCACAGATATATCAGTAGCAATCAAAGCTTTCACTTACACCACCAATTGGCTTAATCACCCACAATCATAAGCAGACCCCATTCACAAATCAGGCCTTCCCAACCAGGAATTGCCTTTTTATCAGACTATTTTCTCACAATATAAAGGAAATCTGGGAGAACATTTTTTGGCTGTTTGGACAGAAGGAAGACTTAAATTGTGGTTAAAAAAAGTGATTGTGAGGAATATAGAGCTTTATTTCATGAAGATTGCTACTGTCTGCGTCTTTCTACGTAACACTGGCCTTGCTTGATTCTAGCTTTGAAGCAGCAGCTAGTAGCTATTTAAAATGAAGATTAAATAAAATTAAAATAAAATCAAATAATACATTTGGTTGAGCACCAGTGGACTTTCTTACTTATTTTCAATATTCTTTACCAAATCTGCTTCAATATGGGTCAAATTTTGAATTATTAATACAGAACTTTTCTCTTATAAATTAAATGCTCCCTTGCAAATAAAACCTGATCAGTATTAAAATAAAAGATGTCTAAATTACTCATAGCTGCACATTATAGAACAGTTTGATACTAGCTAGATCTTTCTAGATCTTACTGACCCATGATATCTGTATTTTTACCTTCAGAGTCAAATTTCTTTGCCACACTACAGAAGTCTCACTGATCTCTTTGTGTGTGGAATTTCCTTCCACACAAATCTTCTTGAGTTTTTTCAATGCATCACTGCGTCATGTTCTTTTTACATTAAAAGCAAACGTGCTAGGTTTTTTTTTTTTTTTTTCAGGATCAACCCCACTTCACAGTACACTTCATGCAGTTTTTTGACAGCAAAAACAACAGACTAGTCACGATGAAAGACGGAAGCCTGCAGATCATAAATACCCAACCTCCATCTGTGATTCCTGTCTATAGCTGTCAGGAAAATCATAAGAAATGTACCAAATTAGTCATTTTGGTGAAAAGACATTTGCTAGAAGCAGTGGCTGGACAGTTGTCCTACACATCACACTTTAAAGTATTTTCTCCTTACCTCACCTTGCACAAGTCTTTTCATAAAAGCATGGTCACAAATGAATGAAATGGCTTTTTTATGGTGTATGTAGTGCATGGTGATTTATGTTCCCTGTTTATAATTTCCTAAAAATAGTTTTATCAAATCATCTGAAGAATCAACCACATTATTGACCAGTATGGATATTAAGTTAAAATAATGTCTGCATAAGACATTTTTCAACTCACTGAAATGAAACACAGTATTAGATGAAAGGATTCAAGACGTCTTCACCTGGATAACACTGTTTTTGTCAAACACTGGTTTCTTCTATAAAACCAATGGCTAGTAGTTATTTTAACCAGTAAGAAGATTAACAATAATGCATGTGCTAAAGCTATGAGCCATGTAATGTAGATGCCTGTGGCACAATAATCTGAGTGCATCTTAGCGTGTGTTTATATGTTCATGCGTGGATGAATACAGGAGGTTTATATCTGTATGGTTAGCTTTGATAATGGCTATACTCCAAATCTCACAGTAAGAAAACACTGACTTCAGAGAAACACAAGTTAGTCTCAGAAACTGACAGTCAAGGTTGGGGTGTTGCTTTTCCTTTTTCCCTTCACTGGCCATAAAAAATACAGCCTGAGCAAAAGATTCCCTAAAAATGCAAAAGGTAGTCCCTACAAAGGCAAATATTCATTTTTAGTATTGCCAAATCTTCAGGTTGTTATCTTCATTCATTCTTAAATGTCTACGAGAATTAATTGGCTTTTAGAATCTCAAAAAGTACTGTAAATGAATCCAATGAGACACTTTGAAATGCCTGGTATAGTTTGGATTGATTAATAGCTTTGGCACGAACGCAAACAACACCTGTTGTCTTTGCAAAACCTGACAGCAGTCTGCATCTTCCTGACTGTGTGAGATAAACACTCCTGTCTGTCTCAGTTGTCCCGGTGCAATAATCTGTAGAGCATGCTTGATTAACATAATACTAATCAGCAGCAGAAAAACACAATAGCAATGTGTTGAAAGATGGGTTCTTTGGCACAGATGTAATGCCCCTTCGCTGTGGGAGTTTAACACAGCTTAGACACTGGTTAGACTCATTCCTCTTCTAATTAAGGTGTGCCAGTGTGACCTGGAAGCTGCTCTGGCTGCAGGCATTCTCTCCTCCAGAGATATTGCCTGACTTTAGTGCTGGCCTCCAAACTCCAATACACAACTGACTAAAAAAATCTATTCTTCACAACTTGAAATTTGCTTCTGTTCCTCTGGAATCCTTCAATTCATCTCATTGATCGGCTTATTAACATCTAATCAACAAGACCAACATTGGCAAACATGTTTTTTTGTTGATCTCTGTTTACGTGTCATTTATCTGACCATTTAAATGGCCAGTTCGTCACCATTTGCACACCGGGATCAGACCTCCAATCGACTCACAGCTTCCTGTTTAAAATGTAGGTGCAGAGCATTTACAATTTACAAGTAGCTTTTGCTCCATCTGCACCCTCTGACCGCATTCAACAGTGGCAGAACAAACACACAACCCTGCATGGTACCCTTTCGGCTTGATAAGACTTTAAATGACTTTATCTCCCTTGAGCACTGTGCTTGCACAGTTCATGCTTTATTGCTTCTATTTTTCTTTGCTGTCTTCATTGTTTCAGAGCTTTTCTCAGCAGATTCCATTTCACTGATTATTTGAATATGAAACAGTGATATCGGTGAGACCTTGTGCCTGGCTCAATGTGCAAAATGATCACTGAAAGAACACTCCTTATCATAAGGAATGCTAAGTTTCCAATATTAATAGTCAGTTAGTAAAAATCAGTCGATAAAATCAGATGAGCTGTAAACTGTATGTGGTCAAGACACAAGGTGTCTGAAGTCTTTGTTCTAAATAAATACTTCCAGTCTGAGAACAATTGTTATCAGTCTCTAATCTGTATTAATAAGGTTTAAAGGGCGGATTTAAGTGAATTATGCATTGATGCAGAGCTGGCATTACAGCGTCACATTTTGACCAACAGCACCCTTAACTAAAAAGGGTGTTGGCTTTTTTTCTAGGAGTTAAATGATCCTTTCTGCTCTGGGCCTTTTGTATTTCCTCTGAGGTCTTAGATGAAATGTAGAAATTGAAGTCTGAAGAAATGTGTCATTCCTCTACAAAACTTCTAGCTGTGGTGTCACTACTGTGATAGAAGGAAATGTTTTTTGGCTGAATTAACCCAAAACCTGCTAGTTACACATTTTGACAGATTATTGATTTTTATTTCTTTTTTGCACTTTTATGTGTAACCACTGAAGAACAATTGCAGATTTGCTTTTCTTTGCGTAAGTTAATTTCATGTACCAGTCGGAGCTTTCTGCTCATATATTATTGAGCTTTCTGGTAGTTTCCTGCACATACTGTCGCCCACACTTAGCAATGCTGCATGTTTGCAGGCTATTGTTTTTTTTTTCCAAATCAGATCAACTATTTCAGCAGGACAACTTAAAGATTTGTAAGAGTTATTGTGGTAATAAAACTTGAGATGACTGAGAATGAAATGTGAAAATATGCTGCAGGAAAACCCACAGTATACTAGGTCATATTCCGGGGTCAATATCCCCAGTACATTTTTTAGCTGTAAAGTCCTGCAGAGGAAAAGAAGGAGTTTGAAATCCCTAGAACTAACCTTCTTTAAAAACTTTCCAAAGAAAAAACAGAATAAAGTAACAATATCCCATAAAAAGTCACAAAAAAGAGAATACTTTAAAAGATGTTTTAAATCAAGGTCTATTTCTTCAACCACTTGCATCTGTTCCTCTCTGCCTGCACACTCTCCTTCCTCCAGAAACGGATTATTTGGATCTTTATAATTCCTTAATTGCGAAAGCGACAAATCCTCTAATTTACTTTGTGCTGGCCTGCTGACAGCATTTAATTTCAGCATGTCATCTCCACATCGTGCCAACAGCAGAATGAGATGCGAAAAACTCAAACTGCAAAGAAGACCAGACTCACATTACAGATGACTCTGACTGCTTGCATATTTTTGTCTTTGAAAAGTGTTTTTCTAATTTTTTTTAATAAGACTGTTTTCTTTGCTGTAAATAGGAAATTGAGTAAACATTAGAACATAGCAAACATTTTAATGACTACAAGGCAGCTGCTCCAACTGGAATCGCTGCAGTCAGTCATATCTTATTGCCAGAGAGTGAGAGCAGCCACACTTGCGTTTAGTGTAATTTTGTGTGTAAGCTTTCTGCGTGACTAAGCATGTTACAATCAGTGTTTTGTGTGAGTGCTGGCTAAGTGTGTGCAGAACAGGAGCTTTGACCTTTGCAGAGCACTGTCATGACATCATAAACATATATATATTTTTCTAAATTTCTACATCTGGGAAGATATGTAGACATTTGGCTTCAAAGGAACTGCACACTGTTCACGTTTACCTTTTCTCAGTCTGAATATGATGCAGCTCCCTTCACATTTCTGGTGATACTTTAATTTGTGCTGCAATGTGATGGCATTGACTCTTGTGGTGTGATGTAGCCAGGTGCCTCTGTGGAGTTGGACAGAAATGCCATGCAACGTTAAAAAAGGGAGCTGGCAGCTGGCATTATAAACTCCTTTGCCTTGAAGCGTGAGATCATTGGCTCAGATGCTGTACCTTGCAATCTTTACCTTCAGTTTATTACAGTTCTTTGACTTTTCTACTTACTTTTCAGCTATAAATGTAGAATGAAGGACCATTGTTATGCTACTATTAATCATATTGGAACATGTTGTGTTTCAGGAAGGAACTATTTGGTCCCTCCATTTGAAACCCCCCACATCTTCTGACACATGCTCTTCCTTGTGAAGCTCAATAAAAATGATTATCCGCCCTGCAGCTGATCTGATCAATCCTGTGATGACATTGTTAAAGCTAAGACGTAAACATCTTATCTAACATCAATTTTTTACTGAAGCTCTGAAACTATAACTCTGATCCAGTACCTCATCCCCCTGTCCCTCACAACATAGGAACTGCTTCCTGAAGCTATCTTGTCTTTAGGAGAAACTCTCACACACGCATCAATCCACTTTATTAATATAGCACATTTATAAAACACAAGGTTACCAATGTGTTGTAAATCGCAAAACATAAAAGCATTCAAAAAGACAAAAGATGATAAATTTCACATGCACACACACACACACACACACATACACACATACAAAATGACCAGCTTTAGTTGCTACAGGCATCCTCAGCCAAATGTCAAATCAAACTTATTGGCATGGAGACCACCACCATGGCAACAGAAAAGTGTTCAATAGTTACATGACTTATGTCTAACATATACAAATGCTAAAGTTAACATTTCATATGTCTGTGCCTCAGCTGTGCAGACGGAGAGAACAATAAGGTCTTTTTCTCGCTGATCATTCAGCTCACAGATCATAAAGGCTGTCACTTCTGATGGATAATAAATACGATGTGGTACAATGTGCACAAACACGGGACAAGATGGTCACAGTGGGTAGGATGAATGGGTGAAATTACAGGACTGCATTCCTCTATGGGACAGAGGACAGAGTTCATGATGATTATCAGAAGGATTGGATTGTCTACAGTTCCAAAAATCGGAAAGAAAAATATTCATTCAGTTTGGTTCCACTATTAAATCAATATGTGACTTCCTATTTGAAAAAGGTGAAAAGAATTTAGCCTTTCAATGAGAGAGGATATCTCTGGTAAAGTTGGGCTTGTGTCCAAGCGAAGGCTAATTCAGTATCCATTACGCATCCTACCTTTACTCTGAAAGCTCTCAAGTGATTAAAAGTCAGTACCTTGCTCTGTTCCTTTTTCTGTTCCTCAATAATGTGCTCTTATGTTTCTTTGATTACGTTGAAAATACCCAATCCATACAAAGTCCCTTGGAAAGTTGTGCCTGGAAATGCTCAGATACAGCATGCTGCTGGACTTGACTCATTGTTGGGGCACAGGTTGTATATAATATTTGGGATTTAAGTAACAAGAAATTGTCACAACAGCCGTCTGTTGGAAGGCTGTGTTTCCAGAAAAAAAAACACAATTTAAATGATTCAAATAAATGGGAATTAATTAAAATGAAGCTTTACAAGCAGCTTATGGCATGGTTTGCAACCATGTGGGGAAAAATCAATGTTTATTCATTTATTTTTTACCTATCACATAGTGAATACTGAACTATACTGAACTCAATGAACTCATGAACCTTGAAACATGTTATAGTATTTACAAAACATGCATATTAAGAATCTTAAGCAAGCATGAATTTGTAGTAACACACTACAGTACAACATACACAACGGTTTTTGTGATTGTAAAATGAGTTATTGATGATGTTTATGCAGTGGAATACAACTTTGCTTCATATATTGGGGATTCTTTTTTTTTTACTGGGCCTGCTCATTCTTGTAAAACAAGCTGAAAAAAGGCAAAAAAATGTAATGTTTGCACAACTGAATGCACTCAGAGGACAGGCCGAGAGAGAAAATGTGGCTTTTACACTTAAATGCGTGATCCCAAAAAACCAGATTGTTTTAGGCCGAAAAGCAAAAAACAGAGCAGATTTCTTTCACCCTGTCCATGTTACTGAAATGATTTAGGAACCCAATATGTTGTATGTTTTTTATTTTTTCCTCCCAAACCTGTTTGTCATGTATCCAGAAACCACACTGCAAGAGAAGATGGGATCCAAGTGGCATCACTGGTATCAGGTTAAACACTATCTGAGTGGTGATTCACTGCAGAGAACACATGACTTATAAACAAAAATATCCTGCACACAGTGTGCACAGCTTCACGGGACATAATAATTAAAAAGTCAATGATGCACCATGCAGTTATGTTGTGCTGCACTCATCCGTAATCAGCATGGCTTCTGAGGTCCACCAGTTCAGTAAGAATTTAGAGACAGACGAGTGATTTGTTCACCTTATTATCTCCCCACCCCAGACCACTGATATGTCCAATTGAGATGAAACAAATCACTGAAAATTACCTTCCAATTACACTCTGCAAGACAGCTAGCCCTCCCTTTATCTGTCATCTTCATTTAGCTTGAATTTCTTAAGTTAAATACCCATTATGGTTATACTCTAAAAAGTATTCCCTCTCCTCCACCTGCACAGCAAGCTTTTATGTAATGCAACACCCCCGAAAGGTTGTTGGCAGAATTACTATCAGACTGGTACAGTATCAAAGTGTCTGTAAGCATTAAGCTATTTCAGATTTATATCTTTGTTGTGTATGAAACAGACACAATTTCAGATATGGGGATGTGCTGCCAAAGTGGGGGTTCAGTCTTGTCCAGCTGTGGAGTGAAAAGCCACAAGCGTGCTGGTACAGCATGGTCAAGCCGCTTCGTTTAACTTCCAATGAAGCTCTGAGTTCATAATGAACCTGTTGCTTGTGCTGTATTGTTCACAGAAGACTATCCTAAAACTGTTTTTTATTAATCTGGTGGCAACTGCTGTGTTGATGTCAAATTTTGATGAGCTCAGATGCTTTTCCATGACATTTTGCACTCAATGTCAATCTGACAGTACAGTGTTGGACATATTGTTACATTTTCTCAACAGTTGAAACTGACACATCACAATAATAAAAGCTTAAATAGTACCTTGGTAAAAACTTTTGTTCATGTTTTAATAAGAAGCCACAGAACCATGATATATTTTTTAACAGCACCTGTACCAAATGACGAACATACAATAAAACAAGGCTTGAATGTTTCATGGCAGCAGCTTCTGCTTTCTGTCTGATTATAGGTGCACCTTCTATCTGTTTCTGCCCACTGCTATGTGGCATTCTTGGTGTTATATGACACCATTTTTATTGTGCTGCAGCTTCATCTGATAACCAGTAATTGATGTAGAGATGAAGTGAAAGGTCATGTGTTGTTAATCTGATGCTTTTCTGCAGTCCAATTAGACTCTCACATGTATAACACAAGCTGTTCAACAAGCTTAAACCTGTGAAAAAGTGATATTTTCAGCTGCTTCCATCCAGCTCCACCCATTTAACACTATGTCATTGTCACACTGACAGACTTTAGTGATAGACTTAACTTTAATCATCATCCAAACTTGTGTAAAGCATTACATTGTGAATACAGAGTTACTCTCTTCTCTACTTTGACAAGCATGATAAATATGAATTAAAAAGTAACCAATGAGTGAATGAACAGACTAATGAAGCCATTGTTGTGATAAATCTCGAGTGAAAAGGGAACATATTCATTTATTCATTCATTCATTCATTCATTCATTGTTCGGTGTTATTTGCTTTTCTCATTGGTTACCCTGAAACAACAGAACTGCTTGTTTAAGTTAAAGAACAGATTGTGATTAAACAATAGATGATGACAAGAAAATCATAGACTGTAAAAAGAATGGACAAACCCTTAAACCACGTGACCCATAGGATTGTATTGAGCTGAAGTGATGCAC
>JBBBVT010000007.1:20085732-20098695 GCA_037177035.1 Craterocephalus eyresii
TCTAATGTTGGGGTCAATCTAGGTAAACTCATAAAATTTCAAGTTAAAAAAATATCGTTTAGGGGATTTTTTGGGGGGTTTTAACACAGTGGCGGGTCATTTTGACCCGAAGACAACAGGAGGGTTAAGCCATGAGGTAAACAGAATTGTCAACCCACCTGGGATACAAAAATACGTCAAGGCACATGGGGCAAATCCTAGGAACAAATTTGCATCTTTACACTGTAATAGAGGAGGCTTGGTACCAAAATTGCTTGTCTCCAATACTTTCAGCAAACTATTCACTGCTGAAGTGCCTTTGAGCGAGAGCCTGTCTCACCTGTTTGGGAACTGCAGCCTGCTGACAAATGGGTTGAGTGCATATGTTTAATTCCTGATTGTGTTTGAAAAATAGATAAAACCTTTTAAAATAAAAGTAACAATTCAACCTGAGCAAAAGAGTGTAGCGAGTCGTATAAACCAAGTCATTAGTTTAACTTTGAGAACATAGGAAACAAAATGTGCCTAATCTGTCTAAGCTGAGATCATTTAGTCACAATTTCTAAAGGCATGCGTGGAGGAAAGCAGGCACACAGCATCACCTCATTAAAACCACCCCTACGGTTAAACATCATGCCAGAGGGATGTTTTCCTGCAGTGGGATCTGAAACACTCGTCAAGACTGTAGGACAGGTGCAAGCGGAAAATTAAAGGGCAAATTTGAATGAAAATCTTGTTTTTAATGCTCTGGATGTCATGATGTGTGGTGGAAGCTTGCATTTTAAACCGACAGTGATCCAAAGCTTACTAAGAAAAAAAACACTGGAGTCACTTCAGAAAAAGTCTGTTAAAATCCCAAAATGTCCCAAACTGAAAATCTCTCCCATGCTTCCAATCCAGCTTTTTCATCTTCTGTTCGAAGCTGGATTGCTTGTGTGAAAGGGAGCTTCTGAACCTCTCAAGAGATGGGGGCACATAGGGTGTAGGATAAATCTTTTGGAGACCCATGGTTCCCTGTTTTTTGTTGTTGTTGTTGTTTAATAAACCCTTTCAGTAACTAACTGCTATCAGGTTGACTGAGTGTATTCTCCTCTGCCAAGAGGAGGGTCCCAAACTCTGCAAAACTACCTAATTTGTCGTGAGAAAAATGAGAAAGCAAACAAAGTTCCCATACATTTTATTCTCAGTACTAAAGAACTCAAATATGAGGATGTTTAGGCAGCCAGTTCTTTAATCAATAGCTAAACTTTAATCATATTTTCATTTTAGAGAAGATGAACCAGGCTTCATCTTGGTTGAAAAAAATCCCGAAATGAGCCTTATGTTTAGTTAAAATAAACTTGTGAGGTGAAATACAAAAGTTCAATCTTGAAGGAGTTGGCCTTGCATCACCTCTGTGAGCACACTACCTCCCTGCTGTCAGCCGCGTTTTCATCACAGTGCTTTCTTTATCGCTGCCATCGTAATGCAATCTGACAGAATTTCAACAGTTTGCTCCCACAAAGATTGACACCACAGTCCTTTGTTATATGAGCTGTCATCTGTATTGTTCTATACATTTAAACAAAGTCAAAGATAGAAAACACTGTGTATAATACTGAGTTCATAAAAGTCTCTATTTTTCTGTTTTTGGCTCTAATGTGATGTCCCTGAGTTCAAACATGTCATAAAGTGATTTAAATGAGGCTGTAACAACACTGTCAGCTGGGGTATTTAAAAACTTGACAAAGCAACTCAACTTTGATTTAGCAAAATCCCATTAAAAGCAACAGAATAAACAGAATTTCTCCCCGCTCTGAAGGAAAATATAACCTTTAATCTAAAACTCCTTTACATTTTGTCCAGTTTGAGTTTGAGCTTTTTACAGGTTTGCAGAGAAGAATCCTCACATAACCTTACCTGACAGCAAATTTACATAATTCTTTTTGCTGTGTTGTCAACTTATATTGGCATTTGGAATGAAAACTAATAAAGAACTGTACAGTGGTGAGATACCAAGTTGATTTAAGTGTAATTAACTGACTCGGCTGAGTTGAAGAAGCAATGAGAACCCGCAAATTAAAGCAAAGACTTTCCTGACATGATTTAAATACAATTCATTTAAAAATTATGAATGCTGAAACCTTAGATGAAAGGCTTTATTTACCTACGTGCCGTGGGTCCCATTTCTACGGCTGATGATGCCTAGTAGAAATAACATCAGTGCTGTTGTTTCCTGACAAACCAAAAATATCTTATTACCTCCACCCTCCTGCTTCTCATTATAAAACAGAAATCTAGCAAGATGTGATGTCTGAGCGTCGCTGACCGTTGTACATTTGAAAATATAATCCCCATGTGAGCAGCTGTCTTACTTGGTTTCTTAGCTGTCAGCCTCATCTAACAGTGTTTGTTAGTTAATGGAAGAGGCTCCGATGGTGCAAGGTAATCTAAGAAGGAAACATTACATTGACGTGAAGAGGTTTAAGGCATCTGTTTTGGATGTCTCCTGGGCACCTTTGAGGTGAGGTGTTTCAAGCATGTCTGACTGAGAGGAGACCGTGGGGCAGATCCAGGACAGGCTGGAATGAATAAATGACGTGGTTAAATTAGAAATGCCTCAGGATGAGTTGGAATGTAGGTAGCAGAGATGAAGTTGGTCTGGGCAATTCTGCTTAGACTGCATTACCAGAATCCAGTTACAGGTGCATTGCGCAAGTTTAAATGCTAAAATCTATTATGTTTTTCCCCCAACATCCTCTTACAATTGCCTGACGTGTAGGATGAGCTGATCTCTATCTATTCTATCGTATTCTATTGTATTGTATTGTATTGTATTGTATTCTATTCTATTCTATTCTATTCTATTCTATTGTACTGTACTGTTTCTTCACGCTCAGTGAGAGGGATTCTGGCTCAAAATCCTCAGGGCGTGCATGTGGGTTGACTCGTACATGCTCTCTAACATGGCCGCTGCCAGTATAGTGTACTTTGCTGCCATTCCAGCATCATTGAGACGTCTCTGATGGCCAAAAATAGATAACAAGGTGGCCTCAAGTGCCTCTCAAACACCAACACATACTCCATGTATGACAAAGAAAAGAAAAAATGAGTGATGTGAGCAGTGTGATGAAAAGAGCCAAACTGGAGTCTGACCGCCGCAGGAGTAAAACTAGAGTCAACATCAGAACAGTTCAGATAAAAGGAAAAAAGCTGTAACTTGTGTGTGTGTGTGTGTGTGTGTTTGAGGAAAGAGTTTAGTTTTTACTTCTTACAGCAGTGCAGTAATGAGTTCAGAAATAGCTCAAAATTGCACTCGTTAGTTGACAAATTTAAGCCCTATTCTGACGGGATTAGTATTACGTAGGGACCACATGTAATTTATAACAATTACAGAGGTCGTCTGTGATTTTAATCCCGTGAAAATCGACTATTTCAGTGATTTGCAATGTAATAATCAGAGGTTAGAGGTCCTCTGATAATACTAATCCAATGCTAATAGGCATCTCTCTGATTTGGACAGAGATGGGTGGGATGATATCGGTTTTGCAGTATTTACTTCCGGCATCCAAGCATTTAATGGCCTTTTGCTGATAAATGGAGGCTGCCCTGGAGTGTTTTCATAACTTTTTGGGTCCTGACGTATGGCAGGAAAAGAAAACGGAAAAGGCTGAAACGGAGCATAAAGTGCAAATGGTACATCACTTCATGCCTTGCTGTGTGCTGTAAGAATATCCTGTTAGTCTAGTAGATGAAGATTATTACACTATTACAATTTTGATTTGTAGCAACCACTTAAATGTATCTATACGATATGCAGCGCGCTGACACGATATCCGCTAGATGTCTGTAATTTTCTGTCAAATCTCAGACTTCTCTTATCCCATGCGAATGTGCTACAAAAAACACAGACGTCGGGGGGTAATTTATTTATTACATGTGGTCCCTGGGTTATACTAATCCCAACAGAATAGGGCTTTAGTCAGGTTGGGCTTTATAGTCGGTATATTTTCTCTGATTAAGCGCTCCTGTCCTGTAATTTGGTGTTATAACAAAGGTTAACTTTCCTGAGAAAAACAATTTGCACACATTGCCTGTGGTGATTGGCTCGCACTATAAATTATGTTCAGTTTAAAGCAAACTAACATAAATGTAATGATATTAAGAGCAACTCTACAGATGACATGTAAAGTTTGCATTATACAGTGATTATTTTCAGCTATATGAGAGTACATTAGTTAAAGTGGAAAGATATGAAATAAAAAATGGGATTCCAACCATTATATAAGCAAAGAAAGCACATGTATCTGGGAAGAATGGATATCAATGGGTATCAATGGAGATCAAGTGGCGAAACAAGCAAGCCTGCCAAATCAATATGGAGTCAAAGCTATAATCAGTAATTCACATTCTTCCATTGGTGGGTTCACAGACATGTATTCTCACAAACTGGCACATTCTCCTGTAAACTTCAGAGAAAATGTAGCCATGTCCTCAATTGAAAAATAAATGAAAAAAGATCTTTAAAAAAGGATGAAAATGAATCATTTATCAACATGCCTGGAAGTAGAAACTCTGGGCCACCACTCTGACAGTCCACTGTTTGGCTGTCCAGTGGAAGACAAAGTGACAGCAATGACTCTGCCCACCTGGTCAACCAGGAAACCTTGAGTTGTTGTGACAAGGTGAAGAATATCCTGTGCTGTAGGAAGTTTTTCGCCCAGGCTGCTGCAGCTGCTGAACTGACAGATGTACATCTCTTATTGAAACCACTCTCTGTGCTAAATCCACACAAACCATTGCATGTCAGGATAGATGAAATATTTACGGATAGGAGTGACAATCCTTCGGCACGTCACAGTTTGAAGCAATTGCAATTCAAATTGCTGTGATGCAATCATAAAACAGTTGTTGATGTATTTTGAGGAATATTTTTTCCCCTATGTGACCAAGTGGAAACATGTAACATGTTTTCTCATATTTGCAGTGACAAACAACAAAGAAGACAACTCTTTCATCTTTTGGTTAATGAAGGAAAACTTTTGTTTCCACCACATTAGAGCAACAAATGGAGCTGCATCAGATCATAGTAGTATTTAGTAATCATATTTCTATCAGAACTTTTTTCATTCTTCTATGTCAAGTCATTTCTTTCGGCCAGACCCACCTATCATCTGACATATGCTTTTATTATGGTTGCATTTATTCACAATGCCCTGGGTTGAACCCACAATGAGCTTTGTGCTGTAGTCCACTTCCCAAATCCACAGGTTTTTCTGAGCAAATGAATCTGTTCTTGGAAGCTAAACTACCTCCACACATTGTGTTCTAACATAATTGTTGTAGGTTGGATTTCATGCTCAGCCATCTTGTTTGCTATGTACCTGCCAAATTTTTGAGTTTCAGCTTTTGTGTTCCTCAACATTTTACTAATATTTTTTATTTTTTTACCATTTCTATGTTGATTCAGGATCACCAATGTCCATATCATGATAGACTATGTCTAAAAAAAACTTTCTTAGAAAACAGTTACTTAAATGTTGAGATCTCCTAAAAGTGGCTTTGCCATATTGTGATTTTTCTCTTTGCATGTTTCTTTGAGTTTCAGTGTGCTGTGCTCTCAGGGTCACTGTAACACAAACAGCAAAAGCACTTCTGTTGTTGCTTAATATTTAATTTAGAGAAATTCCTCACACCAGTGACAAATTCAGCCATTTACCACTGAAACACTCACACACATACACTAAAACTGCAGTGTCAGGTATCTGCAGCCCTCTTTCTTGTTTGGCATGAAACACCTTTTCTAGCTTCATCAGTTATTTTCTACCCAGACAATCTATTTCTATTTATCTCACTTAATGCCACCCACCAACACAGATACCTCAATTGGGAACAAATTTACTTGCAGAAGCTCTGTTGGGCTAGTTTCTCCTGAATTTTCTACATTGAAATAAAAAGTTTATCATCACAGCAACAACAAATGATAGAGCAGAATAACTCTAGAATCTGTCCCACAACAACAACAACCAGGTGCCCAAATAATGATGATGATAATAATAATAATAATAATAATATTAGTAATACTAATAGTAATACTACTACTACTAATAATAATAGCAATAATAATAATGATAATAACAATAATGATAGTGATAATAATGATAATATTAATAATAAAATAATAATGAAAATAATAAGAAGAAAATAATAATTCCTCTGCCACTGCTTTAAATACATTTCTTTCCAATGTAATTGTCGTAGAAATAGACAGTCATACTGTACAGCATGCATACATTTTGACTGATAAACAGTGAATTTTCCAAATGATCAACAAAATGTCTTTTTTTCATATTCTTAAAAGACAGTCCACATTACCATCTTTTCAAATGACTCACTCCCTGTGCAGGCAAAGAGTAGCAAATACATCTCAAAAGACTTCTATGAGCCATTCTTAAATGTTTCCTTTAACAAGTTACATTGCTCTTAAGGATGAGTTAAGAGGAAATTTTATTAATACATTTATTACATGATTTTATTTATTATTTTTACCACTCCTTTATTGTCACTTCAAATTGCTTTTAAAACTATTGATCCTCTGTCATGTTTGGCCACTACTTGGTTAGGACTAACACACACTGAATGTTCTGCCACTTTCACAATTTTTTTGCTAAACATAACAGCTGGGTTACCCACAATTTGTATGCATTTATAGGTTATCATTGCCTGCAGGGGGGGAAATGACTCATTTATTTGGAGGACAGTTTGCAAAATCATTTAACTCTTTGGAATATGACAAGACTGCTGTCGATGGTGGAAAGCATGCACGTACACACACACACACACACACACACAGATTAAATCAAGGCTCTAATCAAAGTCTTAGGCTAAGTCATTTTGCATTCTGTAATTACTAACGCATGACTAATTTTTTTTTCACTGTAGAACCCCTTAGGTGATTAACCAATTGGATGTGTGTGCAAATTGGTCTTGAGTTAATAATCTTTCTATCCACACATAAAGTTATTAATGTAACGAAGTACAAACTAAAGAATGGGACAAAAGGGAATTGAATAAGACACAGGCAAGATTTCACCAAAAAATAAAAAGGCCAGTAACAGAAAAATCCCAGTGAGAGGGAGAAGCTGTCTCTGTGTTCTGTTTGACTGGTGACATCACCCAGAAGTGCTCTGGAGGACAAGAAAAAAGCTGGGTGATCTTAAAGTCACTTACAGGTCAAGTTTGTGAAGTAGATTTTAGGTGATGCAAAAAAACAGTTAAATCTGCTTTAAAGAGATGAGAAATAACCATGTAAACCATGTTTCAACTCAGCCTTATTTGTATTCTGCAAACTCACGACAGTGTTATTTCAAAGCACTTCACCAATGATCTATTATCATCCATCAGTTCTCATGTGAGCCAATTCATAGCAAATAATAGCTTAGCTAAGTTCCAAGAAAAACTTCATTTTATTAGGGAGGAAAAGCTGACTCTTTGAGCTGATATAAGACTGGATCCAGATGATTTGGGTCAAAAGCTCACTGACATATTGTGACTAAAACTTTCCGAGCTTTATAGAGCAACATTACTATAAAGCCCATCTGCGGATGGCCAGGCAGCCACAAAGGCTTCAGAGCTGGACTGTTGTGATCCATTTTCCTGGTCTTACTGAGGACTTAAGCAGCAGAGTTCTGAATGAGATACAGTTGATTGAATGTTCTGTTTTTTGTAGACTTGTAAAGACATTGTCACAATAATTAAGCTGATAACAAATAAAGCTTGGACTAGTTTTTCCAGGTCCTGCTGAGACATCAGATCTTTTAACCTTGATATATTCTTCAGGTGGACTTTGTGATTCCTTTATTTTAAATTTAGGTCTGAGTCTTTCACCACACCCAGATTTCAGGGATGGTTGGGTTTAGGTGTGTAGAATGAGGCATAGTGGTGACCTTAAATCGTTTCTCTATGGCTCCAAAGACAACCACCTGTGTTTTGAAGAAAGTTGAGGCACGCCCAGTCGTTAATCCCCTCCAGGAGCCTGTGCTGGGCCTTAGTTTTTTGGTGACATTGTAATATATGTAAATCTGCATGTTTGCATCGGTGGTATGCTGTGGTAACTAACATGATCCTCATGGTGTAACCAGGTTTCTGCAAGACAAAATTGATCAATATGATGATCAGCAATCAGGTCATTGACTAACAGTCACTACTGAAATCCAGCAAGCCACATTTAATGGTTTAATGGGAACATTTTACTCCACTTGTGCTCTTTGGTTTATTCACACTGGATTGGTCAATCAATCAATCAAAACTTTATTTATACAGTGCCTTTCAAACAAAACTGCAGCTCAAAGCGTTTTACAGTTAAAAACTGTCCCACCCAACCAACCCCTCAAATCCCCAATTCAGCAGTGGTCATGTAAGACACCCATGCATACAAACATACACCCAACCAACATTTGCCACACACAAGAATCCCAGCAACCCTCCTCCACAACTTTAGATAAGACGGGCTAAGACAGGTTGGGGGCAGACACAGTCAGTGTGAGTTTTCAGTTGGGCAGCAGAAGGTGGGAGACTACAGAAAAGTGTGACTGTCTATTATTCCACCTCCTGGTCTCAACCATAAGCTATCATTGGTTTAGATGATGAATAAAATTTACCATAATGCCACGTATGACAGCTGCAATATGGACAATTTTCAGTGCTGCAGTGGAAAAACAACTAAAACAGCAAATGCTGCAGTAATGTATTATACAAATGCAAAGAGAGAAGGAATGTTAACAGAGAGGTCTGAGATGGGAACAGAATGGTTAGAAAGTAACCACAGCATGAAGAGCTTTTTCCAGGCCTATCATCATTTCACAGAGATAATATTCATATATTTCACAAATTTCCCGCAAAAGCTGGATGTAATTATGCTTCATTCTGATTGATCATTACAGGTAAAAGCACACCGGCTTTACAAAAGGACAATATGTGAGAGTGGAACTCATGATAAACTACTTTAAGAAACACAAGCTAAAGCTTCCGGATCATCTTCTTTGACCCCAATATGCTTATTCCTGAATGAGCAGCTCTACTACATTTATTTTTACTCCACTGTTCTTGTTAAGATGCTGCATTGTTTGTCAAATCTAAACAATGAAGAAACAAGACATTAGGGTGAAATAGATGTATTCAGAGCGAGAAAGACAAGATTAACCCCTTGAGCCCTTATAGCTTGTTTTTCTACATTTTTATTCTTAAATGCTTGCGGTTTTATTGTCTTCTGTTTTTTGTAAAGCCCTACAATGGACCGGCAACCCATTCAGGGTGTACCCTACCTCAATCCAGCTAATTTTCTGCGATAGGCCCCAGCTTCACCACGACCATGGACTGGACTAAGCAGTCTGGAAAATGGATGGATGGATTATTATTTTAAGCTTTTAGCTTTTAGCTCCCTGTAGGAAGGAAGCGTAAAAACAAGTACTGAATAATTAAAAAAGGATTTTATATTCAATTGGGTTTTTCAAGTCTTTTTTAAACATTCCCCATAGGTGCAGACACCAAAACTAGTTCTTTAGCTTTATGTATATAAATTCTACAATTCTACAATCATAAAAAAGTTAGGCTCCTGTACACCAAACTGAACCGTGCATAAAGGTCTTGTTAAACTAATCTGTAAGTCCTCATCTCTTTTGTGTTTTTCATTTGTCCTACTGTTGTTTTTGTTAGTCACCGTCAGCATTTGTTGTTGAGTCACCTTTTGGTCTGTCAGTGAGAGGTAACCTTCATCGGCTATTCAATGTTATGTCAACTCTGTTAGAGTTTCATGCATGAAATTTAGATGCTTTGTAAAAACATAACTTTCCAATATTTATGATGATATTTTAAATAGATAAGCTGTTTTTTGACATATTACAACACAGTAAACCCTGAAATGAAATGACTCCATGCAAATATAGATTTTATTTACCATTTTTACTTTACTGAATAATGCACACTTTAATAGTCTCTTCTCCACTGCATCCTGTGCAACTGTGCATCCTACCTGTCAGCGGGATGTCATCTTCGTGATGTGTTGAAGAGCTTGTTTTGCCCAGATTCTCTCAACAGGAAGAAACACAGCAGCAGGCCACTTGTTGCCACTGATTCTTCATGCCCTTTTTGCTGTGGAAAAGCTCAAAGAACCCTTTGACAACACATCCCTCACCTCTGCTACACGCTTCTTGGTAACTGTGGTGATCCATCCCCTAAGTGTGACATCACCTGGAGATGAAAACTGGCTATGGGCTCATGGTGTCTATTTATTGAACAAATTCTGTTGAGGTCTATCAGACCCAAAAGGAGTAGCTTGTTTATTGCAAACAATGTGACGGGGTGTAGATGATGAAGCATGTCTACATTTGACTACTAAGGAGAAAGGCTGCAAGTATCACTAAATGCACCTAACTGCACCATTGTTTCGTCTCCCTGTGAAAACATGAAAAGAAAAATACAATAAAAGAGTTTGAATTACTGAAGTTGAAACTGTGTATCAAGTAAGAACGCACAAACATTTGTTTTATTAGCTATAACATTTGGCTCCATCAGCTCCCAAACTGATGTTCAAAGGAACAGCAATGTAACAGAAGTTACAGTATCCCTTTAACTTACATGTTGCACTGTAATTTAACATTGAACATTTGGGATATCCACATTGTAGCTGAAGCAGTTACAAAGGGAATCAGAGCAATCTTTCCAATATCATTTCACCACAAGGTAAATGGTCATTAACTGTAAATAAATACGGCCAGAACCAGAACAGATTTAGTACGTGTCTACCTCCTGCTGAAAAAGTATCCGTCATTACTGCCTACATCAGCAAACTAGATCAAATTTTCAGTCATGCCTACTTAGTAGTCCAATGATGCTGTTTCATCAAAGCATAATATTGAAACTTAAAATGGCTAAGCAGGTATTTTTAAATGCATTCTTAATTATAGTGGCTACCATCATGAGCAAGTGATGACCTCATCATCCATCTTCTGCATGTGTAAGGTTATATATGTTTTAAATATCAAGGTTCTCGTATTACTTTAATTGCTTTGTTTAGGATCTTCACCTTCACCACATTTTTATTTCAGAGTTCATTAAAATTTAAATCATTTTCTAAAAATTATCTTATGTGCAGAAGATACAGTATTGCACTATTGCAGCAACAGTTTAAATGTGGGCCAACACCAGTTTGAAATAAACAAGTCATTAAAAAAGAAAAATAGGTGAAAAAAAGAAAGGAAAGATTTTCAGAAGACCAAGCTTCTGTTTCAAAATTTCAACTTGAAGTTAACAAGAGGTCACCCACCGAGGCACTTAGGGCACTGACACTGAACTCTGATACCAACAGCCCTCATTAAGATTTCATATCCTCTCTGACTGTCAGCTGCTTCTGCTTCTTCTTCAATGTTCTCATTATTCAAAAGCCAAAAGATCAGAGTATTTTTTCTGCTTGCCTTTATGTATGTGGCTCTCAAAAAGAGATGTGGCTTTGCACAAAAGGTCAAAGTTATCTCTGTTCAACAGCCTTGAGACATGATACCACTAATGGAATTATTTGTATATTATGTATAGCATTGGAAACACTGCAAAAATGATGTCTGCTTCACAGCTTTTGAAGTTTGAACTGAACTGAACATTATATGTCAATCTAAAAATAAAGTGCACATATTCCCTAATTTCAGGTGGTTGTGTAAGAATGGTGCTTAGAAATAAAACCAGGCAAGTTATGAATAATTGTTTTGAGGGTAAAAAAAAACAATTTCATTTTATTTTACCAAATTGCATTCAAAATAGTTATATGAAAGAAAACCATCACATATCCAACATAAGCCCCAAATTCATTAGTTGTGTCTCTGAGGGAGTGCACTTGATAGTGTGATGTTTCTCAGATTTCAATATTAAAGAAAAGCTCTGCAGGCTGTGTCCAGCAGCTGAGATCATGCTGTCAGAGAGAGGATAATCATGCAGCACACCATCTAGATCAAAGTCACAATGATGAAAGACAAATAGGAACCAAAAATGCAACCAAACTCTCCAGACTGGATGACAAAATAAGCCTTGTTTGGTACTCACAGTCATACTTGTCTACACACAGATGGCTTGTTCTGGGAAATAATTGCTGTAATGTGGAAAAGGAGAAAATGTTTCTTGATGTCATCTTCTGTCACTTTTTCAGCTCAGCTGAAAGTGTTGGTATAATTAAACTATTGCTAAAGCTATTTTGAACAGTAAAAACATCTTTACCAGGGTGAAAATCAAGTGTTATTCTTTGCTCCTCCTTCAGCGAAGAAATATCTTACAGTTCTGATATAATTGAGGGTACATGCAGTCTCCTCAGAAGCTGTCATTGTCTATTGTCATCACACCTGGAAACCTCTTGGTAGCTGCCAGTATAGGATGCAAATCAACGCTATGAGCTTGAAGCCTTGCAAGATGGATTCATTCATTTAAAAAATCTATTCATTCTTCCTTCAATCTCCATCAAGCTGAGCACACACACACACACACACACACACACACATTTTCTTGTCACGAAGACTCAAGTCATCTTTTCGTCACCCCCCTCTTTCCTTTCAGTTTTGACACTAGTTTTCCTCTTTCTGTGTCTCATTCATTTTACCAGCCTCACTCCTACTTTGAACATCAATTTTTCAAAAACTGTTGCGTTGCTTGTATTTCAATTAATCTAACCTGCACATGTATCACTTCTATGACTTTAATATTTCAAAATGCCCTCCATCCACTATCAGCTGCTGGAGGCAACAACATGAGTTTTCAGGTATTTCTGTCATCTTTGCTCATCTCCTTGATCTGTCCTTTCCTCCCTTACCCTCAGTTATTTGTATGTAGCACCACATACTGAACAGTGGATGACGGGGGGTCAAAGTTCAGTTGCATTATATGTAGACTTCAGGGCTTGACATTAACTTTTTTGCTCACCAGCCACTGTGGCTAGTGGTTTTCAAAACTTACTAGCCACTCAGCATT
>JBBBVT010000007.1:20126615-20140605 GCA_037177035.1 Craterocephalus eyresii
AACAAAGAATTGTCAATTGAAATAGCATAATTCTGGTGTTTGTCTCTTTTCTTATAATGCTGAATTAAACCAACATGGCTCCTTCTGATATTTAAAAGGTAACAAAACTTCATCATCAAAGTGTGCTGCTGCAACATATATCCAGGATCTGCTAAAAGCATAATTTGAGAGATACTACTTTTTTTTTTTAGTTTGTAAATACCCTGTCTTCTTTTCATTAACTAGCTGGAATGTAAGTTAAATACATAAAGAGTGGGGGAAATTGTTGTCAAAAAGAAGATAAAACCAGGTTAGGATTAAATGTAGTAGGTTGTTTCCTGTTTAACACAAATAGGTATCATTCATGTTATAACACTGGTATAAAAGGCGTCCCAATAAAGAAGTAAAGCCTAATTTGTTGTACATTAATGCATCATTTTATTGTGACAGTTAGGTAGATATGGCACAAAATGCAAATTTTACAGTAAACTGAAACCCCTTGGCATTTTGAAATATCATAGGCTATGACATGTTCAAGAATTAAATGAAAAATCAAGTCAGATTTTTAAACTTTAACATAATTTGTAGCCTAATATTCTTTCTATTTTTTGCTTGTTGTCATCTTTCAGATATTTCCAGGTCATCTTTTCGCCTTCTTTTCTCTGGAGTGCAGACAAACACAAGATGGACAGGACAAAGACTTGGGACAAAAGGCTGCCACTCTTACCTAAGGGTAGATCAAATTATCAACAGACTAACCTGAAATGAGTGGTCCCGGGGTTCATTAATGTTAAACCATGGTGGTTTGCTGCATTTTAGTTATATATTATCTTTACTTTTCCACTAATAAATACATTCAAAATTGGACCAGCTCACCATGAATATAATTGAAGAGCTTACACAACAAAACATCTGATCAATAACCACTGATAGACTGTGCTACACAGCTGAGAGCCTCATCCTTCATAAATAAGGATGAATCCTAACCTGCCCTCCTGCACACACACTACACACACACACACACACACACACACACACACACACACACACACACACTTGACTGTCCAGTTGTACTGTAAAATTGTTTAAAAAAGAATAAGTACCAGCTTTAGAGCCCTATAGCACTCGAGAACAAAATTTGTCACCAAGTCAAGTTATTTCAAATGACCACAAAATGGACCCTCTATTAAATAAAGGTCTTTTGGTGATGACATCATGTAATATCTATAACAAATACGCAGTAAAAGAAATGGCACAGTGCTATGCTTGTAAAGACTTTAATGAGGCTGCAGAACAGGATATCCGGCAAAAGGAGAAGTATTACAACATAATTTGATGTTCATGTTAAAACAGAGCAATGTTGAATCTATGATAATTTATAACCTTTTATCTGTTGGATCTAATAATGTTTTCCAAGGTTACTTTTGAAGTAAAAAAGAAAAATGTCATGGAGTTCAGTTCATCTTTTATCACCTGTGAATATTGCTTTCACTTCCTCCTTCAATTGTTCTGAATAAGAAAATAAAAACAATGTAACACCGAATATCTCATAAGTGCAAAGAAATCCAATTTTTTTTGCTTGCCATAGCTGTGGCTCTCAGATAAGAAGGGGGTACTGTGGTGCACCGCAGAATGTACTTGATATAAATAAGATATCATAGAATAAAGGCTTTGAGTCATTAAATATCAAAATTAAGCATAAAAGTACCAAATTAGCCACACATTTGAAAAATTTAGCACTCAGAGAATGTAGACTTCCACCAAGCCAGTATATTTTATTTGTTTATTTATTTTTTGCCAAAGATTATGGGCATTTTTTAAGTGAGGAGCTCTAATGGCAAAATTATCCCCATCCCCTTATGATATACTGTAGAATTGCTTTAAAAATTACTGGATCCTGAATCAAATTACCTCCAAACTGCAATCACTTGTTGCTTCTATCATTACTGAGATTTCCTGAAAATCTAGTTAAATTTAGTCCATACCTTTTTGAGTTATGTTGCTAACAGACATGCACGCAGACCAACACATGACCATTATCCCAGCTTCAGAGGAAATAAAAAACCCATGCAATGATTCAACAAACAACAAAACAAGACTTCATTTTAAACCTGAGAAATGTCATTGCTTTCAGAAAAATACTCGCATACATGCTCACTGGGTATTTAAATATAGGGGACACAAGTATGTTTACCACTGTTTTTTTGCATCTTTCCTTTTAAATAGATTCTGTCAGCTTTTGGGTCCTGAGGAGACCAACATCATGCCGTTTTTAAAGGTAAATATTTTCCATTTTTTATACTGTATTATAGTTTTTACTACTCAACAGTTCATGGTCATCTGTGACTTAGGTGTAGTTTGGAGATGTACCAAAATTCTTCAGTGTACAACTGGTCAGAAATGCAGGGAGGTCCGTGAACCTGTACATTTCTTCTTCTTCTTTTTTTTAAAGAACAGATTTAGTCCGGTATTTTGTCCGGTATTTTGCAACCTGGACCTTTTTTCTAGCACGAAATATGATCATTTACTCACCAAGGCAGTTGGTGTACCTTAAACTCTTTTGGGAGATATTTAAATCCACTCGCGATCAGCTTACACCCAACATAATGGAGTGAACGGGGCTAGCTTGTGCAGCCTCTAAATACGGCATTTTCTGCCACAAAACTCCTCAATTTCACTTGTTATGAACCGCTGGTCCGATCCCTCTGAGAGCTCTAAGCAGCTAAGAGTGGCTTTTATGTGGCATTTGTCAAATTTACAGCCATAACTGCTACTGTGGTGTGGCCTCGCAGAGGGATCGGACCAGCGATTCATAACAAAACATTGGTGAAATTAAGGAGATTGTGGCAGAAATTGACACATTTAGAGCCTGCGCAAACTTGCCCCCTTCATTCCCATTATATCAGATATTTGCTGACTGCCAGAGGATTTTAATATCTCCCGAAAGAATTTGAGTTACACAAAGTGGTCAGGGTGTGTAAATGATTTTATTTCATGCTAGAAAATAGGTCCAGGTTGCAAAATACCAAACTACCCCTTTAAGCTTTTATATTGCATCGAGAATGTGGATTGGTGTTGTCATCAACCGATCAATAGCATGTTTAGGTAACTTAAAAACACGGAGTGCCTCACACTTCAAACTCTCCAGAACTGGACAGTTTTCAGACTTATTTTTCCTATATGCAGCGCTTATATAAGCAGACAGCAGAATTTTTCGCTTTACTGCTTCCCCACTGGTTTCTGATGCGTACATAGCATAAACTCACTCATCAATCATACTCACGGACACACACATATAGACACTGCCTGCAGGTAACACCAGCTGTGACCAGCATTTATCTAATTTGTATCTCATCTGATCCACTGAATCATAATAACCATAGAGAAACAGAGGCATTGCAGAGAAATAAATGAGGAGAACTGCTGAACCATTTAAATAAGGTGAAGCCAGAAAAGGGCAGCTCCTGTTTTCCAGCAAACACTTTGTTTTGTTATTGGCACAGCATCTAGAAAGAAATATTAGTTTGATGAATACTCCCTCATACTCTGTTGAGATTTGGGATTTGGGAATTTTTGGGAACAGATTTGTTCATAAATTCCTCCCTGTTTGGTCTTGCTTCAATTTATTCATTTATTTAAGTACAAGGTTACAAGTGTCAGATAGGTCTACTGAGGTATTTTCAGTTGAACATTTTTGCAAGTATATTGGTCATTGAAGACATATGGACCATTGGAATATCTAACTGTACAAGTTTGTTAGCTTATAAAAAACATATGGGGTATTTGGAATTTAAAATGTGAACCATGTCAGCATTTCAAACTTGTTTGGTTAGAAAATTACATTTAACAGAGCACACATAATTATGAAGTATTTACTTCTAAGAAAAAGTCAAAGTTTTTATTGCCAGATTCCAACACCAGAACTCCAGGACCTCAAACCTCGATGTCTGGAAATGTTCCAGCAGTTCTGAAAAGGAGGAGATGCAACACCCTGGCAAAAATGCCACCGTGCCAACTATTCTTATGCCTGTAGACAGCATTACATTTGACATCAGGTCATTTTATACAGAAAATAGCCAAATTTCTCAGTTTAGACATTATAAATGTACTGTAAAAATGTATTGCCTCATGTGTTTTGATGGTCTTTCAGTTTTGTTTTTCTTCAAATTTAAACATACCCACTTTTCTGGAATTTGGTTGTTGAGACCTTCTGATCAATGGCGCTAATGTAGTAAGCAAAATAATCTTTGTTACTGCATGCCACTGCTCTGTTAAAAATTCAAATTAAAGAATGACTGAGATAAACAAGAAGACATGGGAAGCTGATGTGTTTTCATTGACTTTAATACTTATTTTAATAAGTAATCTTTTCCTAATACATACAACTCACAGTGTCACTTTTTAAAGAGAACAGTAACAAGAAACAGTAAAAATGTCATGGTGCGTGGAGAATGTCAACCCAAAACGCAGGGAAAAGAACCAGCCGGAGGCAGGCAGATCAGGGATGTTTAATGAAAACTAAACAAGACACAAACTTGCTGCCAAACATCACCGGGAGAAATGACAGGTGATCTAACAGAGAAACTGAAACCTAGCAGTGTAGATACCCTTAGGACAACAAGAAACGGGTGAAGGGAGTTAGCTTATTAAACAAAGGTGAGTTGTTGAGCAGGAAAAAAACAAGACACAAGCATAGGGGGGATAGTTACAAATAAAAAACAGGTAAGAGAACTGAAAATGACCAGACTAAAAACCCCTACAAAACCCATAAACTATGTCCAAAAGCCATATTAGCTTTTATCACTGCATGCTACTGTACATACTCTTATGCTGCATCACTGAGAATGTTTATGTTTTATAATTTCCTACATATTACTGTATGATCCAAGCCATAGCTTTCATGTTAGGATGCACTTTCCGACAATAATTTTTGGTTTGGAGCTAAATCTGTAAATAGCTCCATGTTACTGAAGGGGGTAGCTTTGATCCTACTGTGTGCATTAGCTATGGCTGGATCTGTTTCAGATGGGATGCTGTAGGCTTCCTTATCTCTTTTTCCACACTGACATCTTACATATTTCTGACAAAATTTGAGTGATGGTTGCACTAAATACTACCCTGCAAGCCAAAAAAACTAAATAATTTTAGATAACTTTGATGAGTCTTTACCAGTTGAGTCCAGATGCATCTTCAAGTATTATCAGAACATCAGACAGTCATTCACACCTGCATCCACACCTATGGCCAGTTTTGAACCGCAACATGCACTTTTTTGCACTGTTGAAAAGGCCCTTTTCATCGACAAATCAAATAAGGATGCAAGCACTGACACTTCTTATTATCCCATCAGCATAAATTTTACAGATTAAATGTTTCATCAGTTGGTCATTATTAAAATTGCATAATTTAGAATGAACTCATCGCACTGCTTTCAAGGTAAGGTCTTAAAATAGGAAATACTTACTTCTCTCCATGGTAATACTGTACTTTCAGTAAGATTTGTTGCTTTTTCTGACAGAGTTCGCTCAAATATTATTATGTAAAGTTCAAAGGCACCATTTTAAAAATTTCAGTGCAGCATATAAAGGGCAAAGCATAATCGGGTCATCGATACAATTAAATCCCTGCATGCTGCAGAACTCAAGGTGGGGACATGTGCACCTTTCAAGGCTCTCTTCTCACAAATACAAATCATCCGATGACATCCCATCAGATGGTGAAGTGCCAGCAGAACCCTGGGGGGGAAGCAGAACGGCCAAAGACTCAGCGTATTTCATGTCTGTCTGTAGGCACGGACATTAACAACCAAAAGTGATTTAATTTCCCAATTCATCCACCGCCTTTATTTATGAGCCAGTAAGGCTTTTTAGCAGGCACTGATGGATCTCTCCTCCTCTTCTTTCTTTCTACCCTGAGGACTTGGTGGTGACATAAAAACTGAGATGGAAAGGAAAGGGGGTGGATGGAGAAAAGTGGATAGCAAAATAGTGTTGCAGAGGTGTGACAGGGTCATGGTTTGTCACTAAGCCACCCAGGATGATAAATTTCATTTTGGAGAAGCTCTATATTTCTCTTGTTCTGAGCTTGCTTTCTATTTCTTTCATTCACTTTCTGCCCATTCTCTAATGCCATTTTGTCATCATGAATTGGTCTGACTTATCTCAAAGATTTCCTCTTTACAAGTAATCTGTCTCTCTGCAAGACTTTTCCTCTGACAGTATCCTCTTTCAACACACACACACACGCACACACACACACACACACACACCCATTTGGAAACACACCCTGAGTATATCTTATCTCTCAGCTTGAAGGCCACTATGATCTTCACTTCACACTTTTACGTCTCCGTATTACCTGTAGAACACACACACATGCATTTACAGACACACTTCTATTTCTCTTATCTGTATATGATCCATTACCTTTTCTGTTTAGCTTGTTTGGTATCCTGAATATTCCTGAAGATTATTTTCTCTGTTGATGGATTGTTTTTGTTGACATTTCTAGTTGCTCCAAATGTGGATCAAAAGAAAGGACTACATGTTGCATCACATTCTATAGATGTGCTTGCATCCCAGTAAATGTGTAAAATACATATAAAATCCTTCCTCTGAACTGATGAATCCATTTACATTTCTTTTCAATCATTCAAGCCATTGTTTCCTAATCATTGCTTATCTGAAGAATCAATATCAAATTACATGTATGCTTAATATCTCATGAATTCAAACAAATTATTGATCCAAGTGAATGTAAAATTACAGTAAATTGTAACTACAGTTTGAGCTTATGAGGACCCACAGTTAATTAAAAACCACATAATTAAAATGCCATTAGTTAGTTAAAATGTCAGCTTGTGATGTTCACATTTTCATTGTAGAAAATATAAATCCTTGCCTGTTGACCCAGGATCGTGTGAGGGGGAATGGTGGCGGACTGAAGACCCTGCAGGGTCTGACACAGGTTCAGTATCATTCCAGTGAAACCATCTGCAGGGGAAACAGCCCTGTCTGTGAGATGCAGCCAGAATGACCCCAGAGCTATCTGACACCTTATCTTTCTCCATGTATACACACACACACACACACACACACGCACACGCACACACACATGCCCACACACACTCACAAACAACTGATTTCCTGGTTTTATAAGGAGTTATAGGGGTTATACTTCATGTTATTACTACATAGCATTAATGGTACACTAAAAAACTATTCACCTGATAGAAATAAAAATAGTAAAACCAAGAAAGAACATTATTTTGTGAAGACTGCATTGCACTGATGGAGTGATGAATAAGAAAATAAGACATGAATGAAGTAAGACATTTGGATCTCTTAATTTGTTGTTTTATTTTATTTTATTCTTAAATAACAAAACTTCTGTGATTCACCTCCATGAATCAGATTAAGAAGATTGTATTTTTTAGGCCGGAAGGGAAAATAATAGAGGTTGAATGGAAAACTGAAGTCGCTGTCAATGTGAAGAACAATGCATTTATGTAGGCCTCTATGCCTTCTGTGTAGCTTTAAGCTTCGGACGATTTAGACAGGCACCAATAAAAGAAATGCAATAAACCGAAAAGATGGTCAGTGCTGTATTGCAGGGGAGCTGTAAAAAGTTGACAGGGTATTTCCAGAGTTCAGTTAAGGTGTTGCCGATATTGGTGAACTAGGAGATGAAAGTTGCTGTCTTATTTTACTGACACTGCAGACACACATAGGAAATATGCCTTCAGTTTTGCAGTAGCTCATCATGACATCAGACATTTTACAAGAACGCCAAAGCATTTGAGCAGCGTAAAAAATTGTCTCTTAGCTGAACTCCTTTACTCTGGGACTACTGTAAAATGAATAGCTTATAATTGAAGGAGAACATTAAAGTAATCTTTAAAGAAAACACACAAGGATGCCTATGGAAGAGTCGACTGAGGTCACAGGAGAAAAATTAAAGAGAAAATGGTAGAGATAACAAACCTCTTTTAATAAATTATACATTATAAAAGCGGCAAAGAGGTTATTTCAATACACTAGAACTGTGTGTGTGTGTGTTTGTGTGTACAGTATTTCAGTATAATATGTATTTGATCCAACAGGATCATAAAATATTTATAAATGTTCACATTTTTAGAAAGCTGTGCAAGCACAAACACTGTAAGGCTGCAACCACGAGTTTGTTTACATAGGCTAATAATGAGTATAGACAAAACGATTAGTAGATGGTTAATATGTTGGAGGACAGATGAAAAATAACACTAATTCTGATAGAATAAAAGGGTAGTTATGAATTGAAAATGACAGAGAACAAAGACAGAAAGGCCATAATACAAGTAAAAAAAGATGAGTGAGGCCGCAAGCTCAATGCAGTGTCCTCTCTGTAATAAAGCAAACCAAAAAGATAAGCTCTTGTAACCACGGCAATGCCTGTTAAATAAATTGCCCACCCTGAAAAGAAGACTTTACAATGCCATCTATTTTAACAAATCCCTAGTGGGGACAAAAAGTAATTAAAGAGCCGACACAAACAAGACAGAGACCAATTCTTCATGCACATACACAAAAAAGAAACCAACAAAAGAAATGTACTGCCTCTCAAAGATCATCTCACGAGGAAAGAGGTACATAAGTCATAATAAAATAGAGTATAATAAACAGCTCCAGGGCAAACATTTTAATATTCCCAATAAAGACTGCCTCTGTTCCTGAAAACAGCTACATGTGAATCAAAATGTCGTCCATGATGGTGAAGGTTGAATTGCTCATTGCTAATATTATCGTGTATGAATATGTAAGAATGTACCAACAAAGTCTGATTCAAGCTGGTAAATTTGAAAAGGAATTCTTGTTCGTTCCAGTTGCATCTCAGTAAGAAAATGAAGGAAGACATTTTGGATAAATCAGTTTCTGTCTGAAACTTTTTGTAATTAAAATGTAAGTAGTATAGATTTCTGAAACCAAGAGTATGGTGATGTGAGGGTGTACATGACAGCCAAGTTTGTTAAGTAAAAAACATGTTTACAAAAAAGGAAGCATGCAGATCAAAATTAGATGTTAATATAAAGTTGATTTCTAATCTTGTTTTGACCAAAGTGGGCTCAGGAAATTAAAAAGCAATGTTTAAAGGTTTGACTCAGACTGAGCCAGTAGCATAGACTGAAGCTTTTTAAACAAGGGAAGGATGATGACATCAAGATTATGGACTTCCAATCCCAGAGGCAGAGCAAATCACCCACAAAAAGGAATGAAGTTATGATCCTGGATGAGGTGAAAGAGTTGTCCACCAAAAAAAAACCAGAGCCAATTAGACGACATAAAAAGGGTTTGCACCAACGTAGGGGGGCCTAATATGAGTGCATGGCTGCAGCGCTTCTCTGATGGTCTTCTAATAAAGTAAAGATGAAAAAGGATTTGGGTTCTTTTTTAAATCTTTTTCTTTTATTACATTTTCTCAGCTACCTGTATTCAATTGATATTTCACAACCCTAGCAAAAATTTTTAATGATGCTTTAACTACCTCCCCCCCTATACACACACACACACTTCATTCTTTCTGACAGCCCATATTAGAATGAAACATGGTCTTTAAAAAGTACCTGTATAGTTACTGACGGTTATGTCCAGTGCAATAAAGTAGTGACACTAAGATTTGATTAACAAAGACCCACAGTGACTCTGTATGACACAGAGTTGATTCACTTTGAGAAAAATAAATAGGAATGGCCAAACTGGGTTGTGATTTCCTCTTAGGATTTTTCATTCACAATTTTTCTCATTATTTTCTGTCATCTGTCTTGTGCTTGCAGTTGTTTTTGTCCTGAATTTCAAGAAAACAGAGTGTGTCTATAGTTATGACACAACACAAGGGAGTCAATAAAAGCATTGCCTCTGTTTCGTTTTTCCCTTTTGCACTGTTTATACCAAAAGACAATCTGGTATAAAAAGAGGAAAGACAGGAACATATTGATGGGCAGAAAGACCTAGAAAAGAGATGAGAGTGACCCCAATCCTTGCCTAAAGAGAAATAATAAACATGAAAAAGAATCATTATACCGTGTTCAGTGTTCAATTCATTGTGTGTATCAATTCATCTATGGTTATTACCTTAAATTAGGACTGATTTTTAAAAACCGTCTCAAAGGAGAAAGAATATAGTGGGGGCAGGGCCTCAAAGTTTGACATCTCACCAAAAAAACTGAATATAATTCCCACATCCCTATCAGCATCAAAATGCACATGTATGGATCCAGCCCCACCCTAAACATCTACATTTCAGTATTTGGATACTGTACAGAAACATATTCTAGTCAAGCCCTAAGCTCTTACAACAGCAGGGTCCTTCTCTTCTCAAATGAACCCTGTGTGGCAGGACAACCAGAGGGCCCGGGCGGGGATCGATCCCACAACCTCCTGGGTGAAAGTCATGCGGGCCTACCAGTCAGCCAAAGGGATATCCCTGTGGTAGCCAGGGCGCATGATCAGTCAGAGGCACACAGTGACAGGACCCACACACTGTCACACCTGTATAAGTGCTCCTCAACATGTCAAACTCTTTCATGTTACCAGAGTTAAAACCTTTAATTCCTTCACCCAACGTAACCATGGCAAATATCAACTCGATAAACTCATTTTTGGGGGTCATGGCCTTTTCTTGGCCATGTATTTTATTTAATTCCTCATACAGAGTTTATCATACTGTCCTCAAATTTGGTCAGAAGATTCTGAAGGCATATGTGATAAAGAATCTTTCAAACTCTCTCAAAGAAGATAGCTTGTTTTTGTTATTACTTTTTTAAGGCTCCACTTATTTGAATTACAACTAAGAATTTTGTGTTTTCTTTAATGTGAGTGTATGAATAATTTTGCAAACAACTGTATATACTTCAATCAATGTTAACTGGACAAAAAACTGAATTCATCAGATTTTGCCGTATGACCCAATTATTTTTTCCCTATTTGTTCTTCAATCTTTAGACAGATGTAAATGAAATTCACTGAAAAGTGAGAACAGATGTATGTACAAGGAAGGATGATGACTAGAATAAGAATTAATCATGAAACAAGAAGAGGCTTTCAAGGACTTCTTGCAAGTAAAAGAAAAAAGCAGAATGAATACACAGCAGAATAGAAACAAACTGATAGAAGTGATGTAAAAATAAAGCCAAGACATGTGTGAAGAGAAAGAGAGGAAGTTAATAAGAGAAGGAGCTCCCCATCCCACAGTGGAGCTTATCTCAATTCAATCCAGTATTTATGGCTAAATCTTTGGCTGGTACTGCCTGATTTATATGAATACATAGATGTAGCACTAAATATTAAATGTGCCGCTACAAAGGTGATGAAGTTTCATGCAAAGGCCACAATGTGTCTTGTTTGGTATATAGAACACTCACATTGGAAATATCTCAACAAGCCGTTAACAGGTGTTCAGTCATGCACAAATATGAAAGTACTAAATAAAATAAACAAAAAACAACATTTGTTTTGCCAAAGAATGAAAGTGTAGTAAATGAAAAATAACTTATAGACACACAAGATGTTCATGGGGATGGAAGTGCCATGCTAGCAGCTGGTCAGTCCTTCCATGAGTTCCAGTACATTACAGAAGCATTGAGCATCAACTTGAACTCATGAAACATGGTTGACTGTTCATTAGGTGACGTCAAACTAAAAGTGCAATAAATATAATCTGAATGCTCCCCCTTACTCTGGAAAGAACAATATCACAATATTTCTCTTTTTTACTTTTTCACAGAGAAATGTGCCTTTTGCATCATTATGGGGAAAGATGCTCCATGGCTATGAGCAGCTGTGCTGTACACACTATATACAAACTGGCTGTATATTTTGTTTAGAAAACAGAGTAAGTTTCGAAGTGTTTATAAATATATTTATATATTTTTTCAGTATGTAGAGTACATCTCATAACACGATATAGGCTAAATATAATTAAATGTTTCAGAGATGTGTTGGAGATGAGGAAAGGAATATAAAGGGTTCTCTTTCTGTGGTCCAGAAAAATTCAATTAAAGTACAAATACAAGGAATATACAGGGAAAATTAGCTAGTGTGCATGAATCAATAGCCTTGTTTGCTTCACACGTGACAGGAACACCAAACAAATCAAGATTTCTGCCTTCAGCTTATGTTCCCATTAAACCTAGAGGGAAAGGATTACTCCAGGGGTCTTAACCTTTACAAACCAAAAAGCCTATTTCACTCACAGTCCAGCTTAATAAAACTCATTTAGAGCCACAATTTTGACATTGGAAAAAGACAACTTGTATTTGTTTATCCAAGTATATGATGGGAAATCTTTCATTTTTGAACAACTAAAATTTTAGTTTTTTTTGTTTTAGGTTAGGTAAAATTAAGAAAAACAAAACTTTGTGAAAAAAAAAGATTTTCCATGGAATGTAATTTTTTTTTCTTTTAAAAAGTCCATATTTTCCAAATCAATGAGAATGAAAATCAGTTTGAAATAAAACAGAAGAAAAGGGTCTTGATTCCCAAAGTGGAAATTACTGAGGTGTGATTATCATTCATATTCTGAATTTTAATTATTTATTTGTTGTTACGTCTGTGGAGCTGTATGTTTGTAGTAAACCAGATGTAACCTTACAAGCTTCTTCTCGAGACAACAGGATGGAGAAACGTTGCAGGAGTTTTCCCTAGTGCTCAGTGTCTGATGGAACAGGTATTGCACCGTGCTCCTGGATGTGTGCCCAACACTGCATTTCTCTTGCATGACCAATTTATAGAGCATGTGATTGATGCCGCACTGCATAAGGAACTGAAACGGTTTATTCGAGGAAGTCCGAATGCAAGCTTATTACAGAAACATGCTGAGGACCTCTGTGGGTTTCTCTTACTGAGCTTAAGTTACTAACTGCTGCTTGTGCCACACTATGTTAACCGTGTTTAACATTTATGATGCAGGCCCTAGAGCAACAGCACCCCAATATTCAGATTTTATTAGCTGCAATTGTTAAGCTCAACCTGATCTTTGTTAGAACAATGAATGCATTTCAACTTTAGACTTAGAACAATGAATGCATTTCAACTTTAGACTTCTGTTTCCTTCATTAAAATTTGTTGCCACTCTGCCACTGGAAGACATTGAAGATGCAGTTTGTTGTTGACTGGATATTGTCTCAGCAACAACACAGCAGGAGCAAGAGCACAGCACCCGCATTAATACTGATCAAAGAGCGACAATATCAAAGACTAATTCCTATTCAACGCATTCACAAGTTCAAGTCGCAGACGCACAACAGCTGTGATCTCATTTTTACAATTTCTTAGAGGAAGCTGAAAGTCTTCCTTAGGAAGAAAGTTGCAATCGAAGGAAAGTAAAGCAAGTTAACACTGGGGAATAAACAGATAAGGATAATGTATGCAAGATATACGCAATACTAGTGCTTTTCAAAAATTCAGTGTTTTGCCAGATTTAAAATGAAAGACTGCTCATTTCCAAAATGTATCTGACACTGGAGGACTATTACTGAGCTAATTTCCTGAGTTCTTTATGTGATCTCCATGACATAACCCCACATGGAGAATGTACATTAGTTCTTTTTTAAACCATAAATCTACAGCACTAACCTCTTCTGAAGAATCTTATTTAAGTAAAGACACAAATTGCACTCTAGAAGCACATTATACTGTATGAAAGAGTATAAAGCACCTAGCCTGCAAGCTAACACCAGCACCATCGAAATTCCCGAATTTATCTTTACTGCAGCTTAAAAGCTGGTGCTAATTGCTTTTTTAAACGCAGAATCTTGTCACAAGCTTAATGAGGATTTGTTCTAAGGTGTTAGAGCAGACCTGTCAAGTATCCCGTTTTGGCCGGGAAACTACCGTATTTTACCCCTCTTTCCCACCAGTCTCAGGTATTTATATTTTCCCGTAATTATCCCGGATTATGACATAATAATGAAAAAAAGAAAACGTTCCCTGGCTCTCCAAACTGATCTGTCACTAGCAACGCGAGAACTGCTCATTGC
>JBBBVT010000007.1:20145782-20156851 GCA_037177035.1 Craterocephalus eyresii
CTAAAGGCAGTCGTACATGTATAAATGGACATACATGTAAATACACATACCTGTTTTATTGCTTTATTTTTTTAAACATATAAAAATAAATAACAGCATTAAAACTGTATTTCATTGATCATGACTATCTCTTTTATCAAAGTGCTGTAACACATACTTTGCCTCGGCAGCGTTTCCTGCTACAGCACCTCCGTTACAAAACCACAAAAAACTTCTTTTGTTGTCCGTGGCAGTGAATGACTGGACTTCAAATTGTGTCAATGAGTTAAAACAGGCGCAAAGTTGATAACAGATGCAAGAACACATTGCAGCCGATTTATTATCCTATCGCAAAGAGGGAAGAGCCCACAAAAGCATTACAACAGCACTAGAGAGGAGAAATGAACGAAAGTATCTGTAATAGCTGGCATCACATTGCTTTGGTGTCTCTGTCCTGTTGTCTGTGTCCAAATCTCGCAGAATTATCCAGTAATAACTCATAACAAAACACTGCTGAGAGATTCCAATACCTGACACCAAACATAGTGTTCGCCAGGTAATGCAGATACTTTCCTTAATTTCTCCTCTCTAGTACATTGTTGGGCACTCATTGAGACTATCAGAGCACTTTAGTGTGGGAAAAAAGCATGTTTCTAGGGCGAACTTAGACGCAGAGTGAGTTGCCAGATACTTATCATTAGCTGGGCTGCTAGCTGCCTGCCCAGCTAAACACTGGAGCTATCTTGAACATTCCTTTCCTCATAACTTACATGTATGAAAGAGAAGACAACAACAAACCCCATGTTAAAAAAAGCGAAATTCTGCTTTAACTGACTTGACTTGGGGCACAGACAGCTGCAAGGGGATGAGTGATCGGATACTGCAGGTTTGCAGAGGAACATCAGTCTGATTAGATTTTCTCATGAACGTTTTCATACATTGACTGAACAAAATCTTCTGGAACTAAATGTTTACATATAACCAGATCATTTGTGTGAATAATTAAAATGACAACGGTTGTTTAGACAAACGTGTCAAAAAGAGACAAGTTTATATGTATTATGTCTACAACAGCAATGATGTCATTAACATATTTTAGTCTGTGCGTCTTTGGCCTTTACTAACTTGTTGGACAATCGGGTGTGTCATATGGTATTATCTGCTCCTCTCAGAAAGAGCCCTGCACTTGCTGCTATGATATTTGTCAGAGAAATATCTTCTGTTGACCCTCTGTCTTTTTTGCTGAGGTTTTATGGCTTTTTTTTGTCCCCGATCAAACATATATCATCTATTCATTACCTCATCTTGAGTTCTTCCTTTTTTCCGACTGCATTTAGGATTTGGCAAATATCCTCTCATATTACGGTCCTTCCTGACATGTTTAGTCTTTGCCATATTTCCAATTGCTCTGCTGCAATATTTGCATCTCTATTTATTTTCATGTGCGGCTTTCTTGCTCACCTTCTACAAAGCAAAACATTTGTGCACAATAAATCCTCATGCAAATGAGACTGTTTGCAGCCATTATCGATTGCACAAACAGTCTTAGATCACCTGCAAATCATGGAAGCAGAATAGGTGCAAAACATTTGCAGGGCCAATTTTTTAGCGATCACTATTTGAAAACTTCGTTAATCAGGTCCTAGATAAACTTAATTTTCCACCAAGATGACCAAAGTCCTGGTGGCAGTAAAGGCAAACACAAACACACAAGAGAAGGGACTGGAGGACAATAAATGGTTATAAGAAAGCAGGTTCATGACTGTGAAGACTGGAGGTAATGACAAGACACATGATTGAAACCAACGCTCGGTTAACTACAGATCTAGTCTGTGACCAGAAACAAAATCACAAGTGACATTCAGACTGCAGGGCAAACAGGCTAACAGGCTCCACCCTGCTCATCAGCATAGTGCACTGTCTGCAAGCCCAGAGGAAACACACATGCACACATACCATTTATAACACAAAAACCCAGGGGAAATGAGTGACGTTGGTGAATTCCTAATTTCATGAATATGGTTGTGTGGTGTTTCTTACCTCTGGACGGAGTAACTCTGCTATAGAGATTCTGATATCTCAAAACTGAAAAAGGTTGGAAAATGTTTTTTTTTTACTTTAACCTTTTCCGTATAACAAGATACTGCGCTCAGCTTAAGATAACGATACTTTTCAAAAAAGTTCAGTCATGATTCCCAGCATAAGCTGATGACCAGAGTGGATGGCACATTAACGAAAGGAAAGCGTAAAACAAAAAGGTGAAGGAGGGAATAATGTGTTTCAATATGGTTCTGACATTTGCCCATGGAAACTGACAACACGTGGAAAGAAACAGCAGTGCCTACTGGCCAAAATGAGGCAAAGTACTTTGTTTAATCTGATTTTACTTGAAGGCTCAGAGATGATCTGATGAAGTGAGAGGAAGAGGAAGCTGAAGAGGTTGAGCCAGTCAAAAAGGGTTAGTGGACCTGTCAGTGCTGCAAGAGGAAAATCCTGTACCGTAACCGTAGCAATGGAGCTTTTCCACTGTAGGCTAACAGATTAGTGTCTCTGCATTTTTAAATAGCAAGCGACAGTAAATGATCTGATCAAACAGGAGGATAAAGTAGCTGCTGGACTATCCTGCCCTGTTTCTAACGAAACACCAAAATAAACTTCATTGTTAGATTGAAAACTTACCTCTCCAACAGAAAGCTGCAACCTCTGCCTCAGTTTTCATGTCCCTCATGATTTGTCTGGTTATCAATGCGGATGTAAAGTATTGTTTTCTCTCGGTTTTTAATCCTTTTTCATTTTTTGGCTATTTTGCCAACCTCTCCTGGGGTAAAGTGGATGAATGCTCCAAGTTGTGCTGCAAGCTACTCATAGGCTACAGCAAATTGAATGGTCCGCAGTTAGATGTATGTTTCTCATCCTCCTCTTCCTCCCCCAACAACACAGAGATTTCCTGCTAAAATGCGTAGCAAAAAGTTTGTCCTGTTTTTACTACAGTATTCAAAGATGGCAAAGCAACATGGCAGCTGTTAGTTGTGGACGCCGCCACCTATCGGTCTATAAATAACTCATTCTAAGCTATGAAAACACTTTCATTTCGATACCATAGAGATTAGACTGAGATAAAATACAAATTTATGAGAGCGATACTTGATTGCAAATAAACCAAATTAGTTACACACTGTCCCTTTAAGAACTAGCTATGGATATTAGATCATAGCTTAGTAAATGGTGGTTGGTGGAGATTTATCTGTAAAAAATCCTTAAAAATATACTTTCTTCCCTCTATCCTTCTGTTTTCCTTTTCCAGGTGTAAATCTCATATTATACAGGGTATGACTTTTCTTTTCCAATAAAAGATTTTTACAAACTGTGAAATGCTGAACATATCTAGGTGCAACTTCATCTCTGAATGTTTATGCTTGGAGCTTTTTATCCAAACCGGATCATCAAATATGTGCATTCATATTCCACTTACCCTGCAGGGCCTGGTAGAGTGGCAGTTATTTTTGATGATAGAAATTCTCATTATTGCCAGCAGTCTCCCTCTGAACATCCACATTTTCTTTGAGACACAAAACAATATGCTTGATATACAAGCATATTACAAGTGGCATGATCAAAATAGTTGACAAGTGAAAGAGCAATGATGAATACCGAACCCACTGAGCCGTCTTTGGCTCTGTTGTGCTTTAAGGGAGAACTCTACAGCTGTAATTTCACAGAGATCAAAGGACTAAACCACTGCATATAATGTAGGTTTATTGCAATAGCATAACCTCTGTGAATTCAACATTAAAGATGCTTTAGAGTTTCTCAACACATTTTTTTAGTATGCTACAAATCCTGGTGATTGAACTCACAGAAGCAGTCTATGAGAGGAGACTGGAAAAGAGAAATTAAGTAATTAACAACCCAACTCTAGCCTGAACTTTGGTCTGAACATTCAGCCTAAGGCTGAGAAATGCAGCCTAAGTAACACGCTAAAATTTTATGTACAACACCATAATTTTTATTAATTCATACTACTAAGCAATAACAATCATTAGACAAATGCAGTCTGGATTATTGAAATCGAAGGAGACTTCAGCTAGGAGCACATCAAACTCCTTTCCTAAATTATTTGCACATATCAGATATTTTCCTCATTACAACACAAAGATGATACACAGTTGCAACAGCAGATTAATACAGAGACAACACTTACAGCTTGGCATGCCGATAGCTTCCCTTGACTCCTCCTAATAAGGTTACTTAACCCTCCATACACTGTTGGCGCAACATCATCTCTGTATTGTTGGGTAAATGAAAATGTCAGTCATGCTAGAATGTTTATGACAAAACGTTTTATCATAACAGATTTCACTTGAAACTAAATTGAATCCTTATAATCATATGCAAATGGATTACATTAATATTCCATTTTCACTTTAGCAAAATTGTTCACGCATTTGATGATCGTAAAGCTTCCAAAGTAATATCTTTGTTATTTATTTAACTTCTAATGCTGCCAAGCGGCTGATATCTTCAATTCACAGTAAATTACATCAACACATATATGCTGCTTTGTCAGAAGTGTTTTGCGTCAAACTGTAAAGCCATAGTTGTTCTTTTACAGTGTAATTGGCATCACAGAGAAAAGAAAAAGCGTGTTTGTTGTCTAAGAACTAGACTCTATGTTCTGTTGGGGGGTTCAACATTCATTTGGTCTGAATTAGCTTTCACATTGCACTTTGTCAAACTGAACCTTGTGAATAATATATCCCCTTCCTCTCCTGAGGAGGCGCTACATCAAGAATTACTGAAGAAGAGAAGAAAAACAATTAAGAACAAAAATGTGTATCTACCGATTAATAGAAGAGCAGCTGAGGTTTCTGCCATGTATCTACTGCCTGTATTTGGTTCACTTAAATCGAAACACATCTTTTTTTTTCCTGACCAGAGTTGGATTCTTTGATGCACATGAAAGTTGAGTCGCATCTTTATTATAAACAAAGTACAGTTTGATTACAAAGGACTGGCATGCAAGATCTCCATGATGTAAAAAAAGGGTGTAATCGCAAACCTTGACATTAAAAATGTGATCATTGACAAATATGGAATATCATGAATGTGATCTGCTTTTCTTACTAATCTGAGAGCTTTTCAGTGCCTGAGACAAGAAAAGCAAGACTGCTATCAAGCATATTCTGACTACACAGCTTCCTGTCTGTGTGACGTCATCTGAACTGGCAGAACCCATATCTGCCCCCAAAATGTGACCAACATCTAAGAGACAACAGAAATGCCAAAATTGTCCAAGAAATTGAGAAATTCTACTGAAATCTTTAAAAATGTAAAAAAACTGCCAAGTGCATTACAAACGAAGAACTCAGTCTCTATCAAGCTCACAGAGTGTTTGTGCTGCAGTTTGGAGCTGTCCTGAAGATCCACAGAGCCTCCGACCCCTGTTACTGTCATAAAGTTAAAATGACAATATCCTTGAGAAAATACATTTTCTATTGAACTGTTTTTGAACTGTGTTTGAGAAGCTTTGTAAATCCACCCATGAATACCCCCCACCCCTCCCCTAGTAAAACCAAAAGCACAATTCAGGGGATAAAAACAGAAGAAAAAATTTTGTAGATGTTTCTTAAATGAAAATGATAGCATTAATTTATCAACTTTGTGTGTTTATTCATTGCCATTAAATGTATGTAATCAATGTAACTCTGTGTATGTTTACCATGCAGTGCGCACCCCAAAGCTGTAGGGGGAGCTCCAGAGCGAGAAAATAGGCGACAGACAAAGAAGAATATTGTAAACAGAGGCAACTTACATCTTATCTAAATGGCCTCTAATACTTCAAAAAGGTTTCACCTATCATGCTTTTCTTTGACTCTTTCTCTTGAAATTGTTTGCTTTCACTGTGTTGCACTGCTGTTCTTAAATGTTAGGGCTAGGCATTCTAAGTCCATGATTAGGTCTATGTGTTATAATGTGACACAGCACTTGACCTCACTTATCTGGCTCTTGCACACCAGTCGCCTCTTCACTGCTCACTTTAAACACATCTGACAACACATTTTTATTCTTTGGCTTTCAACTTCAGCAAGCTGATGGGAAGCAACGATACAGACTCAGATCATATTATAACTCTTTATTTTGTTGATTTATAGTATCATATTGTTGTTGCAATGATGCACAATGATATAATATAAATTGGTTAAAACCAAAAATGAAAGTCCACCATTAGGGATTGTAATAATCAACATTAGAACAGGTAAGTAGTCCACGAGAATATATAAAGCAAATAAATATACTTTAACACAAATGGGTTGTGTGGTTAATGTTCCATGGATGAAATGCAGACGTCTAACTTTTACAGTTAAAAGAAAGAACAGTATTTCCAGTAAAATCACTTTGAACATAGCTTTCCATTATTTAACTTAACTTAGACAATTTATATTCTGTATACAGAGCAACATAAAACAGCTGAAACAGAATAAAACTTAACTTGGATAAAACAAACCCTGATACACTGCTGATACACTTGTGCAAAAATGCAATGCACAGTTAAAAGACAACAAATTATTATAGTAAAAAATGAAAGAATTGTCATTTCTATTCCTCTTTATGATTCTTTTTTCTGTGCATATACATTTTCGTTTTATTTGATCATTTTTGGTGTCTTTATGTCTAATTCTTTCTGTCTTGCTGTTGTTGTGCTGAAATTTCCTTGAAGAAAAAGGTTTCTATTTTATATTCAAAATTTTAAACAAGAAACACCATGGGCTTGCAGTACAGACCCAATTCGGACCTGTTAACAGGACCGGATCGTAAGAGGACCCCAGAGCTGACTTGTTTATTGCCTGATTGGGGATTTAGTACAGATGGTGTGTATGGTGAAATACATGATTGGATGGTTCTTCTTACTGACATATTATGGTTCATACATTCTTAATAGTTGGGAATTCACATATTGTGATTCCTGTCATGTGCAATAAATATTGATTCACAGAACACAAAACCCAAGAAGTTATGTCACCATCTCAAGGGTTGCAGCTTTGAATTCTAACACTTGTATTACAGAGTATCCAAGTAGATAATTGTATACACATTTTTTGTGAGACTGCAATGTATAGTACTTTTTTCCCTTACACTTGTATTCTTCCAATGTTTTTATCAAAGGCTCTCGTGGTTTGCCAACAGACAGCCATTGGTATAAAAATGCCCATTAAAATGATTGATTTTGATGTGACTTTGTATCTCAATAGATACATTCTAAATTTGCAGACTTGGAAATTACATTTCTGATGACATGTCATATTCAATCACTCAGCCAATCACAACATAGCCACAAAATTGTATCCCACTCAGCATAGCAAGTAGAACATACAGTATTCCAGTAAGTCAGGCTGACAGTTGAGATAGACTGAAACAGTGGAATTTAAGGTCAAACATAAGGTGACATGTTAAATAGTCATTGCACTTAAGGGACTTGTCTCCTTCCGTGAGCTAAAACACGTTGACTGTTGCAGTTTTGTAGGGATGTCCTTGGACAGAGAGGTTACGTGGTGCAAAGTGATGTAAAGCAAAGACACAACTCTTAGGAATTACATTTTGATTTACAGTTTTAATAAGAGACAAACATCAGCTGGGAGAGGGGTAGGCCATGATAAAGTCAGCTATCCAACCAGAACCTTTAATTTCTCTGTTGGACTCTTAGTAATGAAGAGATTCACAAGTTAGCTAAGAGTTGACCAGCCTCAGTGCGAACGTGTATCTGTGGGCATCTGGTGTTTTGGAACTAAAATCACAGACATCTTTAATCTGTCACTTCCAGCAGCCACTTTCTCACAACAAAGCAATGCACACTGCACACAGGACAGCATCTTTGAATATTTTATCTCCTGTGTGCTGCTTCTCACACCAAAGGGGGGTAAAGCAATTTACCTCTGACACAAACACAGCTTGCACAGTCAGCAACACTAACATGCACACACAAGCACATTGTTTGTTGCCTAAGTTCTCTGGTACAGCCAGAAGTAAAGGTTGTTAAAGCAGAAAAAGATATAGAGGACCTACTAGCGGAAGGCTGTTAAATAAAGTAACACACAGTTGAACATGACCTTTTCATCTGATTGCGTAATATCTTTTTCAAATTTGCTTTGTTTCGGACTAATAATCAGACTAAACTGGGCTTTTCCTTACTAAATATTGGCATGGGATATGTTTATGTTTGTTTAAGTGGATAAGAAGCTTTTAGGATTCAAAGCAAATTAAATTATGGTGAAGGAGGGCGGGGAAGGGGATTTGCCTGTTTGTTAACTCCAGTGAACTATAGCAACTGAATAATAAAGCTTATATGGCAAACCGAATAATGATGTTTGCAAACTATAATGCATTTATACTGGCTTTAACTTTGATTGACAATAAAATAACAGATAAAGAAGTAACTTCACACATTTGATCATAAATTGTAGGCTTACTTTTAAATTCCACTAATCATTAAGTTTGTACCGATTTTCATCAATATTTAGCTTGACAAGAAGGGATGGGCATATCAGGCTCAGAGGAGCTCAGTTTTTAAATGATAACAATTATACAAACAGGCCCACATGAATGTCTTTGCTGTGTACATTTTATTAATATGAATCATGATGTGAACACACCAATTTTCACAGAGGATGCTGCACTCAGGACAATAAGACAATGTAAGACCACAGTTTGGCCAGTATGTATGGCCCTTTTCATTTAAGGAACACAAGTTTACAAACTTCTTCACCAACATCTTACAATTAAGCCTTGATGCTGACAGTAGCACTTAATTCATTAAAAAAGTGTGACTGATTGACTCAACCAGTTGTAAGGGAAATGGTAGCTCAAATTTAGTCCTGCTTTGTGAAGTGGCTTCCCAGATTTATGAAAAAGAAAAAAAAAGAGAATCTCACATATATATTTAAATTTTGATTGGATATAAGTATGGCTTTTGAAACAATACACTCACAAAGCAAGCATACAATCAAGCATAATTTCTGACATTTTATGTTGCAAAAAGATTAAGAACCTAAAATTTGGTAAACAATATGTCACTGACTTCTATATTGTTCTAGTTCTGAGTTCATAAAAAAACCCTTAAAATACAAAATACTTCCTATCACAGTATATACATCTCTGTCCTGCTGGTGACTTTTATGAGCCTTTGGTGAGGGGCTTGGTGTAGCTGCATGTGTCAAATAGCAGGTAGTCCCAACATACTGAACACCAAACAATGATTCAAATCAAATCTTTTGCAGCAGCTTGGTTGCAGATTTATTATTAAGGTGAAGGAAGACAACTGTTTTGTATAATTTTAACAATGTTGTTGTTCGTATACTATTTATCAAAATGGGGATTAGAACTGCTAAGGTTTTATTCAGGAGGTATCTTATGAAATAAGTGGAATGTGAGACATGAGGCTGAGAGGTCAACCGGAACTGGCAACAACTAGCACACATTTACTACCCGCTGAGAAAACATCATTGCACAATCATACTTTGTTGTCCTCCACATTCAGATAACCACCATTTTCTTTTCAGTTTTCCTCTTTTTCATCCTCTCATGGAGGGCGCAACAAAGCAGAATAAAATTTAGAACCAAGGATTACATTGATTATATCTGGCACTTTCCTCTGTTAACCTCATTTTTACACCCAAACTCCTATTTCCCCCACAACCTCTTTGTCACTCTTACTCTTTGTCTTCATGACGTTCACACGCTGCTTCCCCCTATACACCGAGGAAGAACGCAAAACAACACTGATGTTTTCTACATTGTTAAAGAAAACACAAATAAATACAAACAGAGAAATAAATAAAAGAAACCTGAATGCCCGCTCTCCCCAGGGATAAAGGCAGATAATGACCAATTCAAGCAGACATGGCTTTAAAGAACCTCAGCGGGTAAAAGAGATACAAGAGGCAGGCCTGGAGAAAAAAGACAACAAAAGAGAACAGTTTAGCAAAGAGAGCCTTATTTAAAAAGGAAGAAGGAAAGTAGAAGATTGGAGAGTGAAGAGTATACGGTATCTGAAAAAGTTACTGCTACAAAATGATTATAAATGTTACTTTCATGCCATCCTTTAAATGGAATAATAGTCCCTCAGGTCAAAAACATGACTTACAAGTTCTTTAGGGTTCTTGGTTAATGATTAAACAATAACAGCCTAGCCATTCATTGGGTCTTTATTTTTCCTCTTCCATTGCCAGTTTCCTGTCAGTGTTTTTGGCAAAGCTTCCAGGCTCTTCTACTCTCCCAGTCTGCTCACCTGCCCACCAGGCGTTCTACCGGCAGTGATTCCATCCCAGACTTCCAAGCATTCTCTCCCGGGTTGGTGTTGCAGCCTCTGAGGATTGCCACCTGCTTGCCTATTTGTTTACCCTCCCACTTTACTCTCATCCCCAAGTTGCAATAGATTGCATTTTGGCACCGTATTTCCATCTGGGAATGAGGAGAAAATGAGAAATGTGGAGACAATTATTCAAGTATACTAACAGTTATTTTAGCATTGATGATGAGATTGCACAAGTAAACAATAACAAAATGGGTATTATTGGAGAATTTCTATTATTTGAAGACTGAGAAAAACAATTTTTTAGCTCAGTTCTATAACACTAACTGTGAAAGCTATTACCAGAGCAAAGCAGGAAACTTGTGCATGTATTTAAAAGACATGCAACACTTGCAGTGATATCTGACTTTTCTCTGAGACAAACTGAGTTCTGAAAAATGTTAATCTTTTTTTCTTGAAGCAACATAGTAATTTAGTTACAAAAACATAGTGATCTTTTCCTCATGAAATACTTCCCAGACAAAGTACGAATCGCCTCTCATTTATTTATTTATTCATTTAAAATAATAATTCACTCTATTGAATCCCCAACTATCAAACATGATGCAGGTTTATGGAAGGTTGAAGCTGGCATATGGAGAAAAATGAGACATTAGCGCATGTATGAAATAGGGCATTCACCAAAAAGTCGACTTTTTGACACTCACCTTAATTAACATGAGTCGACTCAGATTTAGACAACTCGAAAGTTGAAGTTTAGATGTTTTAGATGACGCCCGCGATC